>JAUMHA010415419.1:0-29624 GCA_032359765.1 Saxidomus gigantea
AAAAAAAGGCCAAATGTAATTAGTGATATGTCATCATTAATTCCGATAATGCCTAACAATATGTAAAAAAGGCAACACTAAGTCTGAGATGGGATGCTTTATTCAAATTTGAAATATAAACAAGACAGTACATCGACCTAAATCACTTTGAGAAGCGCGACCACACACATGAAAATTACTGGCAATACATTATTCTTAAACTTAACATTTGATATATTTATGACCATATAATCTTATACACCGGTAAATATACAGATTTAATCAAAGACGGTAGGCACTAAGACCAGAATATCGGAACAGCCCAACATAAAACCACATGCAATACGAATAAAAACGGTTTTTATGTAAAGGCTGAAAAACTGATGAGTATTGCGTTAAGATTAGACCATAAATTGTTATCGAAAAATAAGCAACCTGGCATTGAAATCAAGTAGTCTTAGCTACCGGCATGTTCGCAAGATTGGAATTTTAAAGTTACTAAAGCGTTGCGCAAAGAACTTCCAAAACTCGTATGCCGTACCGTTGACTTGAGGTTGAACAAGCTTTTGATTAGACTGGCATCAGTCGTTGGAGTCATGCATTACCTCGTCTTTTCTGGACATTTTACAAATTTTTGATAGAGATATTTTTCTTCAAAGAAAATAAGACTTTGAGAGAAAAAACTTTTCCACACAAAAAGGGCTTATTGTCAACTAAATTTTCAGTTGTATACCTTTGTTTCTGGACACAAGCTTATGACGTTATAAAATTGCGTGTCAAATGGCGTCATGAACTCGTCACGAACTCGTTTAAACAATTTCTATCCTGTAAGGATTGTCTCATTCGACAACCTTAATATGTGTCCTAGGTAGAACAGAAAAGGAACTTGATAATTACAGAAAATGTACATGTTAATTCTTTTACAATAGCATGTATGCCATGAATCAAGATGTACCACGCCATCAAAATTATAGAATCACTGTCTTTATAAATCTCAAGATTTAAACAAATGCAAATCATTTCACGTATTTTTATTCCGTAATCTAAGATGACATTTTCATGACATACTGATCTACGTCAACGTACAAGAATTTTTATTATATCTTTGCCTAAAAAAAGTCGTATTACATAATGTGTTTTTGATAAAAAAAATGGGATAGCACATGAATTTAACGGGCCGTTTCGCTGAAAAAAAATGCATTGACTACAAAAAGAGAGACAATCAACGATTATAAAAGTGGCGGTAATTCCAGTATTTTCTGGAATGGTATCAAAACGATAATTGAATTAACTACAGTACATCTTTATTCCTTATAAAAGGTATGGGTATATGGACAAGAATCTGTTAATTTTTTCTTTCCTACACCGGACCTTTGACACCATTATACGTGTATATCTTTCTGATATTGATCAAACTTTGCTTGCGTTATAGGGCAGTTTATAATGAACTGGAAGGCAATAATTCCATTAAATTCGTTTTATTAATGGAAACATGGCTTTATAATTCCACTATGTACATCTGGTCTTTTTCTTGTCAGTTTTGTTTGAATTATCGTTTGCTTATTTTATTACACATAAAAGTATTTCGCGTGTATACATGTCCAAATTTTAATGAAAAGTCACAAACGTCAGTTCGCGTATCTTACAACAAGCCAATGACTATCTCTTTTATTGGTTTTAAGACAAGAAAATAAGTTTAAGAAATTATGAAAAAGAAAATAACTGTTAAGCGCATCAGAGTGTATAGGTATTTAAATGTTGTCATAAAGTATCTTGTTCAGGTAAAAACACAAGGTTTGATAAACTTGTGAGCAGTTTTTAATAGATGTTTTTCGCATTAAGGTACACTACGCTCACACAGTCACGTTTACATTTGGACCAATTGAACAGTGACTGTCAGATCTATTCCAAAATTCACCAAAATTCATAACCAATAAACTCATGTTCGATTCTGTTGTGTTTAAAAGCGTGGCCCAATTTTGAAATTACATATTGTGTTGTTAATGTTTTGCAAATTGATAATTTCCCTCCCACGCAATGTCTTCTTCGATTGTTTACTTTGTATATGGTTTGAACTCTTTTAAGTACATTGATTTCGCTATCAACAAGTTTGGTGACTGCAGTGAACTCATTCAAGTTCGCGACAGAATATCCTATACCACCCCAAAAGACTTTCTCTGTCAAGAAAAAGTACGAATATCTTACTCACACACCAGTTTTGCTCGAGGTCTCTATCCGCACAGCTTGGGAATCAATGCGGTCTGTCATTGTTTAGAGATCTTTCACTGGCATTAAAATGACACACATACATTCATAATCAATTCATCATGTAACTCAATTAACCCATAAAGAGTGTCATGGCAACAAGTTCAAAGAAACGGATCTTAGAAACGTGGATAAAATTGAAATGAATCTACAATGATCTGTATATCATATGGGCTACCCGGACATGAGATGTAGAGCGTTGTTCGAATTTGTTGTTTATTGCCAACTATCAAAATTGGTGCAGTGTATTTCAATTAGAATGCAAAACAAGAAGCATATAGTTAGAGTGAATATTTGGCTTTCCTTGCGTATAATGTAATTACAAAAGACTATAATTGTGGTGATGTTTTTGCCAAAGACCAAAGTTCAAGAATGCTTTGGGTTTATTTTACATGTTTCTGATACTTCACAGCTGTATTCGCAGTTGTTAGGCTACAATAAAATGCATGAATTCTTAATTTTATCGAAAACTGAAGTTTGTTATAAGTATAAAAGAAAATAGAGTTACATTTTTTGACATTTCATAACTGTACTCCTCTATATTTTACTTAGAGTTGTTAGTGAAGCAATATCCGCTGTTATTGCAACTTCATAGTGCTATAAAATCAAGCAAAAACTATATCCAGGATCTATTATCATTCTCAGTTATTCACGGGAAATGAAGAACTTCCAAAATAATTTATTTCGGTATTCAAATCCTGAGTCCCACAATTTTGTTTCGTCCTATAAAGTTTATTTATAATTGATGTTCGGTGTATTTTCATATAAATCACCATTATATGCTTGCACAGTATGTTTTAGTCTGTTATAAAACCAGTGGAGCCCATTGTGATAAAACCAGCGTGATATCAGAGTCGTACCATAACGTCCGAAATTCTAACCAGTTTACCATCAAAATAAAGAAGTATTTGCAGCAACGGTTTTAAGCATCTATCAACATTGCGTTTGTCTTACACTGTTAATCCTTAAATGAAATCTATAAGTTTGTAATATTCTCGTAAAAATTACTAAAGTGACATAGATTCTCCAGAGCGGCATTTGTGACGTTAAATACCGTAAACATAATCGAAAGCTTTAAAAACACGTTGAATATCTAGATTGATTTGTACTACAGTACTATAGACGCGTCTTAGCTTTTCTAATCAAGCCGTTTATTTGGTTTCAAGCAACAAATGCAATGCGTTACGTTTATTTTTTTCGCCTAAAACAGCACTTACACACGCTGCGAGGCAATTAACAAACCTCATTCCTAAAACGGTTACACAAAAAGGGGTAATTTACTAATTGGAGGCTTAAAGACTTAAAGGCCCAATCGTCTCTTCATAGTTCCCTATTTATGGTACTATATCTTATTCTAACACAAAAAAGGGTACTCATAAAATTTTAATGATTAACAACATTTAATTAAACATTCAGATATGATTTTACAGCCAGCAGTACCCGTCATATTGTGTTACAATTAAAATCAGCATAATTGTATGATAAAACACATGAAAATCTATAGCCTGAATATTAAATTAGTATCGTCTGGCTCTGCGCCTGCGCTATTGGTGCGAATGTTCAAGTCCCCGCCCATATTAATGCGCAAGGTTTAACTGACGCTGATAGCGCATCGATATCGCGCGAGTAGCGTTCCCACAGGCCTAGTTTATGACAATAAGCTGAAATGTTACCGCGTTGATAGGCTGAAGTGAATGTAGCATATATTGTGTAGTAAACGAGGCCAACCAGACGAGCAAGGGCGATTAAATGAATTTTACGGCTACTAGGCAGCGTTTACGGTTATTGAAAGGTGAGTTTTGATTACATTTATTCATTTTTAATGTGTATATTTGTTTGTTTGTTGGACTTTACATATATTGCAGCGAATTAAGAAAATATAGTTTATTAATTTATTCTTACATTTAAGGTTATTGTTTGAGAAAGCGACGGGTGCTCGCTGTGGACCCACATACTGTATTTTATGTCACGATAGGTGGGAATTTTATTCTAATGGCTATTTTTGTGATCACCACAATATTTAAGTGTCTACATAAAGTATTTAAGTACCACGTAAATTTGAGATTTATATTCCACGTATCAAGCACATTGCATCCATAAAATGTAAGATAATTTCATATTCAGATATGGTTTTTTTTAAACAAATAATCAGCTCAATTAGTAAACTGTTCTTTACCTTAATATATTTCTTTCTTTCAAAGTTGCGTGTCAGCGGAAAAATAAATGTTTACGTAGGTACAAAAGTAGTTTATTTTGAAGGTAAACAGACATTTAATAACTATAATTCAGTGACAACAAGACCCTATGTGTTACCGTGTAAAAGTATCTTCTTAATATTACATAGCAAAATGTATATTTTTCGTACTTTATTTAAAGTCCGTTAAAACTATTATAATGTATAAACTTTGAAAAATGTTATCTGAATACTGTACATTTTTGTCTCAATCATTTCACATATAAACGTATAACTATATAAGATAAGCACACTTTTTTATACAGTAGTATTTCTGTTAAGGATGCGTACATGACATTAATAGTCGGTATGAAATCTGGTTTAGTAATAGAAAATTGTCTTATTTACATTTGAATGATAAGTTTTAACATTAGTGATGACCATTTACGAAAAAGATATGTTCAGTTAACTTAAAACTTCTTTCATCTTAAAAATGTCGAAGTGTGATTAAGGCTAACCATTCTCCTAAATTCAACGACACCCGAACCTGCGAGATCCTGGTAAGGAGTCAGATACTCGGCCTCTGTCTAACATGCCGGCAACTTTTCTTTTAGTTTTCTGACGCGATTTTCTTTACTGCGTTCAAAAAATACTTAAGAATAAGTCTCACAATATTTCCTAGTATTTGCAAGGGTTTAGCTTCAATCAGAAGTTGACCTAAAGTTTCTGACAAAATGTTAATATTTAGGTCACTTAGATTAAAAATATACGTAAGTGTATGTTCTGGTCGTTTTGTGGGGTTTTTTTACGCTTTTGCTTAATTTCCAGCATCGTTTCTCGGCTTTGTATTTGCTTAAGCTAATGTGTTTAACGTATAGATAGATGACATCTGTTTCACCATAATTTTTCAGTGTTTTTTCTGTTTGTGCTTTATTGGACGTTATTGATATACAAAGAAAACAAAACATGTCACCGCTCTAATGTCCCTTTAATGTTCCCTTAAAATGTTATCAAGGTTTTGTAATAAATTATACAATAACCTTTGAGAATAATATTGAGTATAATAAAAAACGTTCAAAGAAATATATTGATTGCTTTGCGGAATACTTTTTCTTGGGGCGATGTGGGGTAGGGTGGGGGTAGAACTCACGTATGATGAAACCCAACGTGACAGGTTGGACTATATAAAGGTAAACTTCAAAAGTATACAGTGTGACAAAACGAATACATGTATATAAGCATAAATCGAATGTTTATTTACGACAGAAACAGAAGTGTTACAGTACCTTATTACATTCATTTGAATCTTTTTTGCAGCCTTTATAGAGTAACCACCCTTTGTTACCAGTGTCGCTTGGCTTAGAAATGAACAATGTGACGACCCATCATTTACTTTATATACGTAATGAAACATATGCACGTAGTATTGACATAGTAGCACTCACGACAACAAGAAAAAACACAGCGCAGACAAAAGACCGACTCAATTGATATTAATAGCTGACGAGTGGCTTTATATTCCGTAATTTACCAATTCTAATTAAATCTAGTATCTTAAACAGTTAGATGAAGTAATCATTTAAATTGCAAATTAAAATTAAAATTAGAATGAATAATAAAAATGCATATATCAAAATGTCAAAGTGACAGACTTTGAAGTTTTTCTCGGAAGTGTAATAGACAAGAACAGTTGAGCATAATGTAATTGTTAAAAAGACATATGATTACTTTAGAAAGTTTAGATGCTACAGTTACATTTTGTACTCGAAGCATTTGTATTACCAAAGAGATGTCCCGCATGTGAAATCGACCGTTATTTGCACGGAAAAAACCCACTATTCTTAACGTTGCTTTAAAAACAACGAAAATGCATCATGTTGTATAAACAAAGACGCACTTTCTGGAAACACCCTTCTCTGTGCAGAAGCGACACGAATACGAAAGACTAAACTATACGACAATACCGCTAAAGAATAAATAGAACACAGTTCTATATTTACTAAATTGCATATAAAAGTAAATTCAATGTGATCGTAAGCCTTTAAACAAACTTTTTAAAGCTGCGCGAACATTTTCTCATATTTTCCCTCGCCCTCAGTTTGCTTTATTACTCATATTTCACTCCTTAGTTCTTGTAGCCTTCATAGAAAATTCAGGACGAGCTACAGCAAGTAAAAATACGAGCCAAAATAAACCACAACATGGAAATAAATTACAAAAAAGTTACACATTTATCAACAGAGATTTCAATTTCCTCTGGGTTGACATTGATCGCGTGTTAACCCTTTGTTTATAGATAATTACTAATGAAGCCGCGATATAAAGGTGATCTTTATTGGTCACATAAAGAATTTTGTGTGACTGTAAAACCGTCCATATCAGTAACAATGAAACTGTTATGTTTACATTTATAGCTCTACATGTTTAGTTTCGAATTAATTATTATGCAAAAAGTAAGAATCCAGTGAAACTGTAGATTTGTATTATTGTCTAATGTAGTTGATATATTGTTTTAAAACTTGGTGCATTTCTACAAATTTACCATTCTCTTTGCGTGGGTGATTTATGGCTATCTTCACGCTTGCATATAAATGCTTAATTAAATTTAAATCAATCATTACATAAAGTCAAGGCTATTGCATATCAGTTCTAAACACATATTTCAAAGGTAACACGATTTGAATTAAGCCGAATAATGTTTAGATAACTGCATTAAAGAAAAATAAACTGTGATTACATGCGTGTTTGATTGTATAACGAAGGGAGGTAACTGCTTTATGTTTACATTGGCGGAGATATGAAAAGTAATATATTATGCATCAGTTACATTGATGTTTATTGCAGAACTGATAAAGTTGTTTTGTTTGTTAAGCAGATGAAACTACAATCACCTGATTGGTTGATGTACATGCTTCCGGAAGTTTTAGACGTCAGTTGCGTCTGTAGAAAATTCCGGATGCCGGATCGTGTAGGACGGTTTTCATCTGTTTTTCACCACGCATACTTAAATTTATACTGAAAATATGTTTATTTAAAATATTTTTATGAAGGACTCGATCGAGATCTATTTCTTTTTTTTTTTCTTTTTCAATTTCCCTGTTAACAAAAAAGTACGTGGTTGAAAAAAGTGGACAATTTATTTTTCTCTTTTTTTTTATTCTCCCAAATTCCAAAGGATGTGTATGTTCTTTATTTGTTTTTGTTTTTATTTTGTGGAATATATCAGTGGTGGTTTTTGTCTTCAATATAAAGTGTAGAGAATATATAAATAATATTCATTGTAATGAAAAGCAGTTGAATTCAAACAAAGAAGTCAAATGCCACTCGGAGGTTCGCTTTAATGAATTCAGTATTAATATAGCACGATGGTTTAAAAATATAAGGTAGTCATTTTCACGGAAACATTTAGCATTCAAAATATCACTTGGTTGTAACATGATATAGGCGCAAAAATTTAGTTTCATAATTCATAAAATATTAAGTCAGGATCTCAGGTCTCAAGTGCATGCGTACGTTGCCATGGTAACCTGTCAGCTCCAAAGCAGTCAGATAGAACCTGTGATACTAACTTGATCTGGTTTGTCAATTACAAAACTTCAAGATTTGAAATGCATTTTAACTGTATGTTATCTTTGACGCAAGAAACTGATATTTCAAATTTCACCAACGAGTGATAAATGGAGTAATATACATCTAAACATGTTTGTTAGCTCGGTCAGTCTCGTGACATTACGTGTACAATATGTTGCACTGATTGTTTCGTCTTTTGAAGGTCTGCAGTAAACATAATTATAAAGTCTGTATAATTTTCATTACATTGGCAGATGACGAAACTTTTTTAAGACCGATATCTAACCATGCTTTACAAAGGCCGCCGTCTTTATACTTTTCAAGGTAGCGAAGGAAATTATCAAACGTGCCTAGTAAAAGTATGCGGTTGTTTTATACGGAAGATGACCGATTGGCATACACCAGAAATGACCATTTAATACAGGTGACACCTTAATTCAGGTCACCGCTAATATCATAGGTCCAACTTTTTATCAGACGGATGTTTATAATTAGTATGAAGTCAGGCTATATTGTTCAGGTGTTAAACCTTACGTATCAAAGACCGCGAAGGGTTGAGTTTTAGTACAGTAGGGCTCATGAAACAACTCTGTTTTCAGAGATGAGTTCCAACATCTTCTGTAATTTCAGAGCAGTGCAGAATGTATATTTTATAAGGATTTGACCATTTTTTTGCAAAGGTTATTTATATTTTCGGGCATGTGCATTAAGATCGGTTGCGCGTTAACTATTTCTATAAACATGGCGATTGTAATTTTTTTTATTTCAAACTCTAATAAAATTTATTTAGTGTTCATAACGCTTTAGTCCGGTTTTAATTAAAATACAGATTAGAAATAGAATGAATATTTTGTATGGTTATTTAATAATTGTGTTGCGAAATTTAACATCGTTTTATCAGATCCCTGAACCCCCGTGTCCTGCATAAATGACAATGCAGGGAGAAGAAAACATAAATTTAATTCGATTAAAATATTATACATACTGTATATATTTATACCATTAAACAAATCTTCAGTACTCCTGCTGTAAAGTTTAAATATTTGCCACTTTTTAAGTGATACGCTTGTTTCGTAAAATGTTTAAACGCTTTTAACAGTTTAAAACCGTTACTGAAAAATAAACTGTCTAATGTTTCAAAACAGTGTGGTGATATGTCTTATATAGATATACCTTGTTTGAGTTTTGCGGATCATTAAAGCATTACATATCAACATTGTGACCTCCCATCAAGCCTATAAAGCCGTGTAATATTCACAGTCATCTGCCTGTCTAGTTTGTTGTGTTATCCAATCACAGCACGGCTTACATCTCAGCTAGGCGACCATTTTATATTATTTATTTTCTAAGCATTGCCGTTGTGTGAGCATTGCGATGACTTTATTGCAAGATATATGCGATTGGAGTGAATTTAGTAGCCAGCTAATATTAGTATCTTTCGGAATATCAAATCATTAACTATTTCCGCTCACGTAATGATTCATATGTTTAAAATACAACATCGTTTTATAGTCGAACAAGTGTAAACAAATTTAATTACGTTCCATTGTTTATTCTAGGTGAATGATGGTGTACTAGAAGCGGATTATTTAGCCTTTTTGATCACAGGAGTGTACTACCGGCCAAGGGCATTTGTGGTTTAATTTGAGGACCATTTACACCTTTCAGTGGACTGGTGATATATACATTTGTGTCGTAAACTTTACTGGTTATATTGACGTTTAAACGAGGCACGATGACGATTTTACTGCGCGCGGAATAGGCTTCACAAGAAGACGTAGCGGTTTGAGAGCTCGGGTTTATATTAGCTTTCTTTGGCAACTCGTTTCTCGCACTAACTCTTCAAATTGAGCGAAGTATAGCCCTGGGAGGCTGGGATAATTTATTACCTGATCACACCGAGGTATTTTACTGGCTCGTGAAACAAACTGGCTCCGAGAGACTTGAACGATTCCAGCGCAGTTATTTGTAGTTTATGACATAAAACTTGTGTAATTTGCTTTTAGGATAAGTGTCTGGATCCATTCTGAAGTTAGAACTTTGCTTTGAAATATAGGATTTTATGTTGCATAGAGAAATCAAATCAATTTACATTCAATTACGTGGACCTTACCTTATGATATAAAGAAGAAATAAACGATTCGGAGATAATTTTTGAGACAGTCAGTTTATCTTTGATGATATTCTAATTGAGTTTTAGAACTTAATCAAACAGCGTGTGTATCAATATTTAATTAATGGTTTTCGCGAGATAATGACAGCGATGAATCCATACGCGTTCCGTGGCTGGCATCTTCCGTCGTATGCCGACGGTGCCGCAAATTATGAACGAAATTACCATATGTACGGATCTTTGCCGTCAGGATATTTCCCGTCTTCGTCGGTATATCCTTTCAATCCGGAAAACAATAAACAACATAATGGAGATTGGAAATTACAGGGCTCCTCTGTGTGTACGACCTCATCCGACGGATCACCGAACAATTTACGGGATCAAAGTATACCGAAACCAGGTGGTTATGACAGTATTTATAAGCCAAATACTTGCAGAAATGCAGACAGTACGGACGAACACCAGCGATCGTGTTGTGCCCTGTCATGTTCCTGTAGTAGTCCACAACAAAGGCTTCCAATGCTGAACAACACTTGGGCTGGTGCTGATTTAAGCGGGGCCCTTGATTTCAACAAAACAACAATGGCCATGTCGTCCATGACGCCATACCAATCTCTTTGCAACAGGGGTAAGTACAAGATTGTAGAAACGTTTATATACACCAATAAGCATTATATTTCATGAACAACAGCATAAAGTTATCACGAAAAAACCACACTGTTTACATATATTTTTAAGATTTATTTGTACATGTTTCATTTAAAGATACAGTTATTTGATGGGCTACAACAGACAAGCGAGTAATTATGAATATTAAAATATTATACATTTGGTATTATCAAAGATGACAGCAGAAAGCGTATATAATTGTACACTAAACTAGTCCAAGGTGCAATATATATTGCTAAACAAACAAAACCCGCAAAATATCAACATCTTGTCATAAGGCGTTGTCAAAACTGCTCCTCATTGCAAGGATGTTACCTTCATGTAAAATATAGTACACTAATTTATATTATACAATATTAGATATATTAATTAATCAAAATTAAGTGCAGATCAAATTAAATAGGTTTATGCTGCAAATACGGTTAACCAACCTGCAATAAAACAGAATTTATGTTATATAAATGATCTATTTAATAATTGTTCAATATTTTTTTAATTTGCGGGTTATGGAGAGGCTGATATATGTAATCGGACAGACCAAATAAAATATACAGAACAGAACAGAACAGAGCATGTTTGTTAAAAGTTCATTTAAGCTTATACCATAAACAGATGTTTTATTTTGAAAATTAATGACATCAGTCAAAAATTACATCTATTTCAACAAGAACGTAATTTGTCGTCAGACTGATGTTCAACAGTGTTTTCAACCCTTAAGCAAAGAGGTAAAATATAACAAGCATTTATTCATGATAGAAAAGATATGATTAAATTGTTAAATGATTTATTATTTGGACATATCAATCTATTTATCTAAAATCCACGTGAATTACCGCTCTTTTAAAGTATTTTGTAATTTTTATGTTCGTCTGAAATATAAATTTATCATAGTTAAAATGTTGCGAGTCTTTGATTAGCTTTTCATATAAATTGAGATCGCAACCAGAGTTAATATATAAAATTTTAAGTAGGGTGTTAGTCGATGTAAATTTAAATACAAATAAAGAAATCAGTCACTGAATGAAGTGGTAGCTACTTGTATAAATTGTGACTTCACGGAGTAAATCACAGCAAATCGGTTTGCACGTTAAGTGAATGAAATATGATCTTGATCTCATATTTCGCTTTGTAGTGCTTGGTAATATTATAAATACATTTTCAGTTCCGGATAAAACATTTAAGATTCATAACATAATTCAAATTCTGCCAATCTGATTTCACTATGTCTCCCGTACTCGAGTAACGGCATCATATCAACACCCTTACTTTCATTTTAGAACAAGTCTTATAATTGTTCTTTTATAGCTGAAGTCATGATAAAATTCATTATTAAAAATATGCATGATATTCAGATAAAGTCGTGGACCTGCTCAAAAGTACTTGGAAAGTTTACTTTCCCCAAGATAACACTAAATTCTCCCTCAGATTAAACCAAAGGGTGTGTTTTTTAACAACAAATTTTGTTAGGCATGCATGTTTCAAAGGCTATATATATACTAAGGAAAGACTGTATTTCTTAAAAAAGGCACCGAGATAAATGCAACTTTTGTTGACACTTTAAACATGTTGTCTTCTAAAATATCTGTCAAAATTATAACCGAAACAAATCTATGATCTTTTTCATATCATTGTTTTCTATAGCCTAAAAAGCATGCTTAACCCGCCATAGTTTACTACAGATATAGATAGGTTTATATCAATGTGTGTGATAATTTATCTATATATTCCCTGTGGATGATTAGCGGGACAAAGTGAAATAAAAGGTTCATAAACTTCACTTAGGGTCATCTCTGTTGTCATAAATGTGTATCAGAACAAATGCGAGTAATAGCAATAAAACAAAAACATCCTGACAGCTACGCCTTGACGGACTCTCGATATAGAACACATATCTCACTTAAAAAAACAACAGCAATGGTGTCCAGAGGTCCATATGTCCCCAGGTCAACAAAAGGTACGCTTGCATAGCCTGTGTTTCTGATAAGAGAAAGTTAGTGCTGAAAGCATATACTAAACAAAAATTAGGAAGTGTATATGTATCTATATCCATCAAGAGAGAATAGGAAGGGCGGGTAATGTACTTCCAATGATTGACATGGTTGTACTTAAATTTCAAATCGTATAGCATCAAATGCATAAATCAAACGGTATGAATATACTCCAGTTAATAAATGTCCATAGCTTTAAGTAAAGATTTTCATGAGAGTATTTGCAAGGATAATTTACACCACAAAATATTATAGACTTTATGGCATAGTAATAAAGTATTATAATCATTAAAATTTGTAAAACTTTGTTGAGTATAGTTATGATAAGAGATCTAAAGGGAGAGGAAGTGCTATCATTTTGATGGAAAACTTAAGTACATGTTAGAAAATATAAGTACATGATATAAGAACAACTTGAGAAAAATCTTCATTGACAATGTACAATGTTTCTTTTTCTTTTTATCTCTGCAGTATCATTCTGCAGAAAATCGTAAGGGGGGAGAAAGATAAATCAAGCCCGCGTGAAACCCGATAAACCTTTTTCAACAAGACTGTTCAGTCAGGTTTTATTGCATTCGCGGGGTTAAGGACAATAATATTGTTTCGAATCCAGACATCGCAAAGCTTTTCGGTAATCTTTATTTCACATCTCGGCATAAAAACCCAAGTTTACGACTATAACGCCGAAACTCCAAAGCGCGCCTCAATTTGCAAAAGAACATCTAAAGTCTGTTGGAGAAGAATTTGTACTTATAACTCTTAAGGGACGTGCCTTGAATTAGCATTAATTTTTTTGCTAACATATGAATCACTTTTCTCCTTAAGCTTCGTGAAATAAGTGTTAAATGACGTCACAAAACATTAAGGTCAAGCGAAGACATTGCATAAAAAGGATGTCAACTAATATAATTCAGAGAGTAAGTTGAATGTCCATCAAGATTTCAAAAGAATATGGGAAGTGAGAACACTTGAAACTTAACTTAAAACTTAGGCCCACGTCGTCGGAATTTTAGAAAACGTCCCGTAGTATCAGTTGAATGCTTTTAACTAGATGCGAGTCCTAATTTCAGAGGTGGAAACGGTTTAATGTATGTGTAATGTCTCCATCATATTTTTTCTTTAACCATTTTAACAAATTTATGGCATAGTTTATCAGTAAATACTAACAATACATTTAGTAAGCTGTTACTTTTCATCCATAGCGTTTTCATATATTTCAAATGAAGCACCAATGTTAAATAACTCAAATATTATTGAGTTAACAAATTCGCACTCAATATTGTGCCGTTCTTAGATACTGATTAGCATTTTCTTTTTCAAGAATATGATAAATACCGCTAAAAACTTCAAAGCAAACAGCTAGGAGCAGCTATATAAATGTCGCTTAAAATGATTAACTCGAATAACAAGCTTAATAAAACTCAAAACTAAGAGGTTTTGGAGTAAAATACTGCACTTTTTGTTTAGTAGTTTCACTAAGCCTCTGAAGCTTTCGAACATAAAACGAATATTATGGCCTCAGTTGAGGCAATAATATTAGCATAAATCAAAATGCCCTCGGCTGAACATACGAGCTAAATCATGATCAGCCGCGAAAAAAACCACGAGGATATGCATAAAAAAGAATATGAAATATTAACAAGATGCAAAGGAGTATAAAGATACGTATTTCATAAAATATTTTGATATAGATGTAAAGATTCATATAGGTAAATTTAGATGTAAAGGGTCTGTTGCAAAACAGATTTCTAACAAGGAAAAATGTAACTGTAGACTTGATGCTATGTTTGATCTTGCCCAGTGCGAATTTACCAGTTTCTATTTATCATTCTGTCCATAAGCATCCTTGTCCACCGATATAACATTCGTTGTTCAAAGTGTGTCCCTCTGTTTTGATGCACAACATCAGTATTGATTTGCATTATGACACTGAATTATACATAAATCTCTGATTGCCATTGGTCCTTCATAGAATAGCTTCTACTGAATCACGTGACTCTCCTTGCGTAATCAATATCTTAAGTTATGTACGAAAAGGCGGGAAGTTGCGCAAAACAAATAGTTTGGAAGCACTCAAATGCGGAGTTCATGATAGAAATACATACGGGATATTATTCAGTTGACCCTCTTCATCTTGAGTTCAGTTAATGTAGGCGGATGGTTCTATGAAATGCACATGTCACTCCATTCAGCCTCTCTCCTTCGTCACAGGTCTTGCACTAACTGTACACGATACCGCTACAGTGTCACAAGTCCCTTAAAATGATACTGTGTTACATTCAGACAGTTCATTACATTACCACTGTTCTATTTTTAATTACCATGCGGAGATCATCTGTCACTTTCGGGTTCTGTGTGTGGTCATACAATCATGACTGCAATCTCCTGGTAGAACAGAACGCAACAAAAAAGAGTTTTCAGACTTTTCTTTCAGTTTTCACCATTTTTGTATTAATTCAATGAAAATATTTCGGGAGAAAAAGGCAAAGTAACACAGCACATTCATTCCTTTGCCACAAGAATAGCGTGTTGGTTTAAATATATGCTAAAACGCGTCTTTTGTACTTTTGCATGTGCTTTTTGACAAAACACGAATCCAAAGGAAACAGATGAAAATAATTAAAAATTTATTGTACAACAATTAGTTTCTTTATAGTAGCGCAATTAAGACTTACCGAAAAGTCTTAAACAAAATGGCTGCTGGCTTTAAAAACAATGTGAAGTCCTTTGCATGAAAAAAGGACCTTTCCTCCGTCCTACTGGACATACAGTGTCCTCTTTTTAGAAACTAAACTCTTCTATGACTCATTTCTAATTTTCTAAGAAAGTAACCAATTTTACAGATGTTATAAACGATTTCGTTTGCCATGATAGAGGAAACATTTTTTTGCACATGCGTGTGGGATAAGTCTCCGAGACCGAATTCATATGATATATTATGTACATGATGAGTATCTTAGTGATTTATGAAAAAAATGCAGTCTGAACATATAACATACCCTAGCCGTAATCGTTAGATATATATCATTTTCGTCTTTTGGGATTTTATTTCATGAAGATTTCAAAGACGGTATTTGGAACGTTCAGAACGGATATTCTCATCTTGCTTTATACAACTTGTAAATATTTAGTGTTCCAAATTTTATATAAAATTCACAAACCAAAATAACCGTAAAATTAGGTTGTTTAATTTCCGCATGTCATGTGTTAGTTACATCGTTTGCAAAAACGCATTGTCGTGTAATTTATACCTTATTAAATTGATAGCTTCTAAAAATAAGTCATGTAGGATTTTTACAAATATTTTTCATTTTTGTTCATATTTTGTCGTTAAAATCAAGACAGATGTCATTTCATATGCATCAAGTATTAAATCCGGACAATGCACAGTGAGAGAAAATACGATTTTAATAAAATGCTCAGATTTTATATTTCTCGTCTAAACAAGGTAAAGCTTTTAGAGCGATTGGTCTGAGTACTTAATTAATTAATTGCTTTTTCAAATTTCAATTAAGTGCAGCTTGTAACAAAAGTTTTCGATAATATTCCGTTCTTGATGACAATTTCAAACGATTTTAATGGTAATTCACGGATAAATTGTTTGAAGAACCATCTTCTTTTTATGAAACACCTTTATTCATCAAAACAAAAACAGCTTTTTAACATGCTTAATGTGTTCTAGTGCTTCCTCTATGTTCTTATTGTTTCAAATGAATGTTTATTTTAAGAATATAGTTTTTGCAGAAATGTTTCAGCAAGCATTTTGAAACAGAATAGCTTCCTTGTTTCCAACCGCGTTGGTAAATTTTGCAGAACTGAAGAAATATTTTAACAAGGCCTAATCGTCTTAACCCTGTTGTGTAAAGTAGTTCCAGAGAAATACATACGCTTCCTGTCACTGCAATAACTGAACATTTGAACAATATCTAAACCTGAGGAATTCAGTTACTCTTTACCTTGAAAAAATATATTAGATTTGTCCGTGGTTCACATGTACGGAAAGTACCATTTATTGTCTAAAGGAATGTTTGCTTAAAATCTGCTTACAGAACGGGCATGCACAACAGCAAGATCATAATGCTTGTTCTCCACCGGTCCCATATAGGTAGAATTATTTGCAAGCATAAGGGTAAGGGCAATACATTTCAGAGAATATGTCTGTTCATTTTCATTCAAATGTATACACATCAAGTAAAAGTGTACTAAAAAGTAACATAGCCACACATCTTTACAAAAAAAGACATTTTAAATTCTAAAAATTACTTAAGTATATCAAATTCATCTAACTGTAGTTTTTTATTAAGGAAAACATTCATCTTAGTTTTCCCCCACATTTTGAAAGCCAACTTGCTTCCCCAAGTTTGTGCTGACAGCTAACATTAAATATTAGTTAGATATCATTATGCAAGCATTATCTCTCACGAACACAGTTAAAACTCCATTAGCCACCCATTTTATTTTCTTAATGTTCTCTGTGGAAAGCAGTGGAATTTACAAAACGACTTTTCTTGGGTTATGCACCTGTGATGTTACATATTATCTTATACATTACTCTTGTATCAATTAACATCACGTCTGTTAATGCAGCTTCAAGTTTTATTAATTGCACCCAGAATGATTAGAAGCAATATTAAGAAATATTAAAATGTATTACATTAAAAATTGAAATTCCCATGCAGCGCGCACACTATTGTTGTGATAAAATGTTGTGATTAGTTTGTGCATTATGATACAAAGTTCTAATTGTCAACACTTTACATTTCGCATTTTCATTAAGAGAAAGAGATAAAAAAAGAGAATTACTATTTCGTGAAATAATCACTTTATGTGCTTAATGTTTTGTTTTTTGGACTTGGCGGCGTCCCACGGCAGATTTGAAACAAAACTTGTAATGGTTGGCGTTACGTCTTCCTTTTGTTTTGCACTTACTCACATAATGCTAGCTTTCCATGGCATTAAAAATTTCTCGTAGCATTGAAGCACAACATAGTGTGAGTGTTCAGGGTTTAGTCTTGCCTTTACTTACGAAGAGCTACCTCTAAAGCGTCTTGAAAACGGTTAGAAAGCGTTGAAACAAAGTTTAATGTTGGCGGGGGGGGGGGGGGGGGGGTTTTTTTTGTTTTTTTCTTGTATAGCGCTACCTTTTCTTCGCATTAAACGTTTTAGTTGTATTGAAACATAACTCAATGTGGATGTAAGGATTTCGTCTTGCTTTTATCTTGATTTCTAGCAATAGAACAATACCTTTATAAGCCTTTCAAATGCTTTGGAAGCATTGAAACATATCTCATTGTGTAGTTGATGTTGCGTCTGATAACTAACAATAACACATATGCCACTACTTTTTCTAAGCCTTTAAAAATTTGAACAGCAAAGAAACAAAACTCATTGTGATTTTCAGCGTTCCAGCTTGTCTCTGGCTTGCATTTACTTGTTTATCTTTGCTTTTTCAAGGTTTTCACATAATGTTTCAGTAGCATCGTCATTGAGTTACCAAAAACAACGATTTCATTATGTTTGGTTTTCGTTTTGATGCATTTAAATATATTATAAACTAGTGTCGTTAATTTGATCAGGTGTTAACAATATGATACAAAAGACATAAATGTTTTTGGGTTTTAAGGTTGGTGCTGGAGTAGGTGTATGATCAGCTATTGTTACGTAAGGTTTCCTCTTCATAACTAATTTAAGTATTATAAATATAGAAGCCTAGGAACTGAACACCCGGAGGCAATTTATGTTGAGAACTGGAAATAAAACAACTGGAGATTTCGATGTAAAATTGATAATGAAGCGGATCAAAGTATATTAAAAGCACTTGGTAAGATATTAGAAATAAAGTAAAAGCAAAGACTGATTCCTTAAAAGCGCTTTTTAATATTTTCCAGTTTTACGTCTACAACAGACGCGCTAATCTTTACTAATCTCAACTAACTACATCAGACGGATCACGTGATGGTCCTCCAACTACTAGGAGTAATACACATGTACATGCAAAGAAACAATAACAGGGAAGCATGAAAACAATATCATGCAAATTCTTTCGAACCACCATTAATTCGAAACAATAGTATTATAGGGGGTGTCATTTAGGGTCTTTTGCGCTGCTACCCTCACATTTGACTTAAATTCAACCATGTAAACGAAGACTGCAATAGGCGTTAAAGCAGATGCCAGTATAAGAAAGTAAAGCAGAGCACGAACATGGTGTTTGAGGTCAAAACAAGAAACGCTAGTGAAAAACCATAACTTAGGTCATACATTAAAGTTGTTAATTAGGTTATTTATGTTTGAACACATTTAGCAGCAAGATTCAGTAAATTTCGTGTTTTGTTTTCACGAAAAGTTTGAGTCAAATCAGGTACACCAGGGTCGCTCTTGCGTACCGTCACATCGAATAAAGTAGTTCGGGTGGCCCAAACCTTACATGATTTTCCATTATTCACAATGATTATGCAATACAAAATGAAAGCTAAAAAAAAATATTTTAAAATAGGAAGAGCACATTAAGGTTATCTGTTTATCCAGCAAATCGATCGATCATGTTTAGTTACTAACATAGATTCGAATGTTTCACTTTTACGCGTTTTATATGACATTAAAACTGTGAAAAGATGGTTTTATTCGTAATGTTTCAATTTTAAGCATTTGGAGTACGATCAATGGCAGATAGCAATATTTTATGGCCATTATTACTTCGGGTTGCATGTCGTTTAACATTACAATATTATTACACTGGTGAAGGATGAAACTCATATTAAAGCTGCCTTTCGATTGTTATGGCCTGTTCGAACTGTCGTTCTAACGTTTTAAACATGTTATATATCTGCTATAATGGTCTAAATAAAATAGTTAACCTTTAAATTGAACATTTGTGACATGGAATGAATCTAATGAAACAAACTAAATATAAGTATGGTGGCAAAGTTACTGATTTACGTGCATCTTCTGTATTTAAGTTCCTCATTTTCTGAGCGTCCATTTCGCTAGACCTTTCATTTTACAGAGCGTCTATTTCACCAGTTCTTTTTTTTGTGAGAGCATCCAAATGATATCGTACTGTATCTTTAATAGATTTATATCCACTTAGTAGTTAAGATTTTTTGTTTATCAAGATTCTTGTTTATCTGAAAGGATCTTTATTACGGGCCCGAGGGGCAGTTGTTGTATCTGTTCAAAACACAGAGGTCAATTTTCCGCTAATTGGTTGAAGTCGTAAAGTCAAATATTCGCTATCGGGCTAATTTTGGTTTAAATTTATGAGTCAAAGCTGCAACTGAATTAGGAAGTAAAGATTTAAACTAATTTATTTGTAGATGACTAAAGATCAAGTTTTTAGGATAAAAAATGTAATAAAAACATTCGTTTTAAACCTCACTATTTGAATTGAGACATTTGTTCTTTGAGTGTTTTACTTGTGTAAGGTAGAAATCATCTCCTCACCATCTCGATCGCCATTATCATTTTCTGTTTTTACTTCAGCTCTCCAAAGTTCTACTCTCAATTTTGTTCTTTTTCAATATCTTCGTTTATTTTTTTATTTTTGTTTTGTTTCTTTTGGCCATCTTCATTCCATGTCTATGCGTTTTTGTTTAATATCTGGCGTTTTTTGTTTTCTTTTTTTAGTGCTAGTTCTTTTGTCTCTTTTGAACAGTCACCATAACGCCTCTTTCTTCTTACTTGATATAAATACACTCTTTTCGCTGCGAAAGGATGTATTCATAATTGCATTCTGATACCGTGTCCGTCCGTTTGTTTCTACACTCATCTGAACGTCTATTATATCTGGTATTGTTAATAGCACAACTGACATCTGGTCTTCGTCGACCTATATATAACTATAGATGTTATTGTCTCCACCGTGTCGGCTCTAATAGCTGAAATTGGAAGACTGGAGTAGATTTTTAATGATATGTATGAAGATTACATGAACCATTTATTTCGCATATAGACTCCGCTAGGGGAATATACATTCATAAAGTTTTCCATATGCACCAAAATTCTCAATTATTCAGATAAAAACTCGTAAGAAAGAAGAACAAAAATGACAAAAATACGCAGGGTAAATAATTAGCGCCAATAAAAATTAATTACATGGTCTAACACACCATAATCTTGCACAATGTTTCCCCAGCCTGTCGCTGATAAGCATTTGTAGGCTTTTCAACGCCCTCTGTATCTCTCGCGGAAAAATCATTAGTGACAAAAATAATGCTGCCGAGCTCGTAAGTTGGATGTTCTCTTTCTCAAAGATAACGTCTAAAATTCCACCGAATCTGTTTTGTTTATTATCAAGCAAGGACCGAAATGTTTTCTTGTCTTAGGCTTGTCAAAAACATCCATAACACTTCTTTTCAAAAGAAAAGATACAAGGTCTCTCTTTTCTGTTCTTGTCTACGGCGAAAATCATTTGTGTCTACGTCATTTTTGAAAATGTCCGAATGAATTACCGTCTTTACGTGGTTTCCGGCTGCAGGAATGATCACGTGACAATCATGATTTGTTGCCGACTTTTCTGAAATAGGACATTCTTTGATGTTTGATTGTAGTCTGTTTTTGTGGAAGCTTACACGTAAAACAATGTAAACTTATGAAGCTTTCTACGCGAGTTTGATGTGCCATTTAGACAACAGTCAGAAAAATACTAAAATAGTAACGCTTTATGTATAAATGTTACACGGCTGTAAGAAGAAAGCAAACAGTATGCCGTGAATCGCAAGTATTTTATGCAAAGCTATAAAGTTCTTAATGTAATTAACTGTTCATTGTAATATATGCATTATTGTACGGCAATCTATACTGACACTTTTATTAAGACTTGAATTTCGTATTTAAAGTATTTGTTATGGGGACAGTTGTTAACAGTTTAACGCCAGATAACAAAACATACATATAAAATGCAAGTTTTGAAACCATTTTAGTGTCTTGCATATGTTTCAGAGCTACATTACAATTCACTCTGAATAACGTAACAACTCAAATTTAGTTAACTTCGTTAATTCTAGGATACTGTGATAATACACACATATGCACAACACCAGATTCTTTGCCCACATATCTATTATTGTCTTATTTATGTGATTTTGTAAATTTATTTATGTATTTTTTTTAAATAATTGTGTATTTCGTGATTTGTTAATACATATTATAATATACATAAAGAGAATGTATATAATGAACCGGAGATCTGTGTTACTAAAGAATCGTAAGCTTACGTATTCATTGATTTGTCGGCCAAACAGCAAAAGGGTTTAATGTCTCATGTAATGATATATCTTCAAGAATAAACTTATTAAATAAATTTTTAAGATATTTTAAATGGAGTGGGGACCAAACCCGATGCGTTCTGTAACAGACATTTTTGTTCAATGGAATTTGTTCAGATAAAACGAAAGAAGCAGCAACATTTTTGGACTTTAAACCCCTGTGTAGAACTTAGACTTGTGGATAATTTACAATTTGAAATTTATATCAGGACAATCTGTTACTCTTCTGGCTCAACGTGTTATGCTTATTTCTTAGTGATTCTTCGTTTTTCTTTCAGTGTTGTTCCAAATATGTTGCCCATATTTTGTCAATACTCTTGCCAATATATTTCTCATTACGAATGATTTATTGCTAATTTATACCCATATACAAAGTTTTATAATCAGTAATAAATGTATAATGGCAGATCTCGAAAATTCTCGCGAGATTTACGATGAATACAATATCTAGCTTCAGCAACAAAACGCGCATTATTCCATAATCAATGCTTAAGATATAACCATAAACACAGTTGTTTATTTTTTAATAAAGTAAATACGCGTTAGCATATCTAAGATGTAAGTATTAAATGCATTTCTTGAATTCTTTGAAGACATTTTGCCTAATCCATCTACGTTACGTAGATTTATATTTGTATTTGCCTGTGGGTAGTTTCAATGCGTAGTTTAAGTCTCGTGGGATTTTAAGGGGACGGGAGTGTACTTTAGCGTTGGAATGTTTAAGCCCGATGACTCGTTTTAACCCTAAACCTTGCTAGTGACAACGTGACCGGTGCAGATCAGGACCATTTCACGTGAAGTCTGGATATGATCGGCACTGCTCGTTGTTTAGTTGAGCACCCCTTTGCTACCCAAATGTATTGAATGCGTTAAGTTTATCAAAGTTGTATTGATCAAAATATTTTAAAACAGTAAAACGACATAAGTGATAAAAAGGGGACAGGAAAGTTCGTAAGTTCCAGTCAAAGTAGTGGCGTGTGTATTAACTTCATCTAGATAAAAAAAACGCTTGTTCCAAATGACCACGTGATTCAATTAAACCCTTAAAAATGCTGCTTAATGACGTTGCTCGCGAAAATTACACCAAATGTAACAAAAGTAAAGAAAATAAATCTCCTAATCTTAAGATAAACGCCTTCATGAATACTTTATTTAAGACTCCGTTTAAATGATTTGTCTGTCAAAGGCACACGCCTCCTTGAATATATGAGTATTTAAATTTTAACACACTCTGTTTGCAAAACTAAATTTACATCAAAGCGTATGAACCTTTCCAGAACGTACTTCAAAATAACGCAAAAAAGACTAAAGTACTGATATTGCATTGTTACGTTCATAAATAAAAATACATTGTGCATAAATCTATTAAAATTAACTCATTTAATTGACTCAGAATATTTTAATGTGCAAACTATTTTCAGCATTCCTTCAGTGGTTTCTTTTGTGCTTTGTCGTAATGTCCAATAGTAGAAACATTAGCAGTTGCTATAATGTACAGAACGATTTGAGACACAATAGACGTGTATACAAAAGGCATACTTCATAAAACATTAAAGGATATACATTTATTGTTAAGTTGATGGTTTTTAAACATATCATATTTAAGCGCAGCATAAGAGGGTGTAAGAATCACTTTAAACTGTTAAAAAAACGAATTATTCATTCAGCCAAACATGCGTTTTATCTCTACAATTTCCTACTACTATCCAACATACGTCTAATTGAAATGGTTTGAAATTTATGACCCGTGTTAAAGGCAGGAAAATCTTTCATATTCTGAAGTGAGAAATATCAGCTATATAATTTTGCGACTATTTTATGACATGTTTAGCCAATTTGGCGCTGTAGCTGTTGTATGGCAAAGATGATTTAAGCCTCTTCAATGTTAAAGCAATAAATTGTTCAATTTTCCCCTTAATAAGCCCTAGTTAAAAAGCAATTTGTCAACAGAATTCGCTCAGATGTATTTCATTCATATATCCTTTGTAGTGACTCCTTCCGAACAGAAAGTGCATCAAAGACTTAGTTTAGTGACTTAGTAACTGTATTGGCTTGACAATGAATCTATGAGCAACATCGAACTATATTGTTACGCCGTGTGGCAATCGTGTCCTTATGAACACCATAAGGCCTTCTGGGAAAAGCTTGCAAAGGCTTTACGGTCAATGGGCTTTGTAATATGAATTGTAAACCGTGTAAAGCTAAAATGTTAATTTTAGGTTCATGTAAAGTGTTTTAAATGGTCCCCACAGTGAATTTTATCCTTAGCTTATTTCTATACTTTTTCAACAAAATAGCCTTTTATTTCATATACCAGAATATATCATACATATCGTACATATACATATACCCTAGGTTCTCAAAGTATGTGATGTATGAAGCACAAACAACATTTCTTAACCAAACATTCATAACAGAAAGCTTCTACTCCTTTTTCTCAATAGTTTGGTGCATGAAATATATGGCTATTTTGCTAAAGAGGTATAACAATTCATGTTAGGGACAATTTTAACACTTTACATGAACTAAATTTCGTTTCAGACTAAAGAAAAGCGCCACACCAAATTATTATATTAAAATACACAATTCAATTTTGTTTTGTTTCTGTTTTTGAGTCGTCTTGTTTAGGGGGTGTATCTATCGCCAAGATTATATATGAATTTCTTCAGTTTTCTGTGGTTTGTTATAATCATAATTTGTCGGACCTTATCTTCCGGCGAATGTGACAAGCTAGACGGCCACGTGCTTTTCTGCTTAAGGCATGGTTATTGACACGTACGATACGCTGCAGAGTATGACAATATCGTTATCATCTTTCTAGACTTGTTGATTTCCTGTCAACAAAAATCATGTGTATTGATATTATTTCTAATAAAAGCAAATTTCATGAACTTAGTTGAACCTAGATGGAAAAAAAATAGAATCTTTACATTGTAAACATAGTGATATTTGTTAAATGTTGAAGTCTTGCTGGTTTTCTGACTGGATGCAGGTACACATGTATGTCTTTCAAAATATATAATTATATGTATAAAGTGTGTCGAAGGAAGCGTTTTAAAACTAGTAATATTGCAACCTATTAACCGAAACGATCTAGAATAGTCGTATTTTGAATCTGTAGCATTAGAGTGTTTTTAATGTATCAGAAATTAACGACATACATATACTTATTGGCATTTCACAGGAAAAACACCGACTAAATGTTCCTACATGTAAACACCGAATAAAGATTTTATATATATTAATGCATATTCATTGTTACAAGATTTTTCGAAGGCATTGGTATCTTTAATTTGGCCTGAATGTCAGAAACATTTGTATACAGTGAGTTTTTTTTATCAAATGTATAGATTGTGACAGTTACCAAGCCATTGGTGTGTGTATCAAAATTTACCGTTTCAGTTTCAAATTGAAATACTGTCTGTCAATCTGTCTGTCTGTTTTCTGAAAATTGTTAATCGTAATTCAGGTGTTACAGTATGGTTTACTATACATGTACCGCCTTAAGCCAGCACATTAAATGTCTAACAGTTAGATAAATTTCAATCAAGGAAGCATTTACAGTTATTTGTTA
This sequence comes from Saxidomus gigantea, assembly GCA_032359765.1. Lineage (NCBI taxonomy): Eukaryota > Metazoa > Mollusca > Bivalvia > Venerida > Veneridae > Saxidomus > Saxidomus gigantea. Next base: position 25,598 of record JAUMHA010415419.1, read on the forward strand.
GGTCATTTTCAACATCCGTTAGTTATATTCAGTCCACCTTCCTGAACTTTTTATGGCTTCAGTTTCATTGCCATAAATTTGACCCATTTACGGTAAATTTTACGACATCATCATGAGGAAATCTGTGGACATAAGTAATGAGTAGAGAAGGCCGTAAAGAGCCAAGACCTGTCAATACATGCTTCTCCTCGCCTGTCAATACTCGGCGATGATCCATCATAACTTACTTGTCCCACCATGACCTTGCGTCTTTATACACCTGACTACCGTTTCAAAGATTGACAAAGATATTTTTCATTATCTAGATTAGCGAAGACAGCCATTGTTTTATGCAGCCATCGATTAGAGCTGTCAAATATTAACGCATGCGTGACCAATTGCGTATTAACGCGCTTGATCGATAATTTGAAAATGGAAGTGTCTAATTTTGAAACTAATTGCATTTTTGTTTCTATTCTTGAATTTATTTGATGAGTTCGATAGATACTACTTGAAAATAGCATTTATTTGTTTCAATCGTAATATCAAATTGTACAAAACCAACTTTTATTAATAGTGTTTCAATCGTAACATCTAACTCTCTTTGTGCAAATTTTATAAAACCATCTCTTTTATTAATTCCAAAGTTACCTTACGTCTACCTTCTCCATATTTTATCTGCACTTCTCTAATTTACAAAGATTCTGCAGAAAAATCTATAGGAAAAAAACTATACAAAGGGGGAGAGACATGCTTTATTAGTACTATCAGTGATGATTCTTTTATCTGGTTCTCATTTATTCCTCCCTATATAAGGACACGAATCCACAAGAGACATTAATTTTACATTTAGAATCCCGGTACTTCAAACTTTTAATCATTGACAAACGTACTAAAGTCAATTATGAAGAAATTAAATTTTTATAGCTTTACAGTTTGGTCAATAACGGCAAAAAAGTCCTAGATAATCTAACAGATGTCATTTCGTCGGAAAAAAGTCGTTGAAACCAGTAACACTATCCTGCTAAAATGTTGAAGCGACCGTGGTTAAAATTGCTAGTAAAGATGATAGTCACATGGCGAATACATTATACCATGCTCTTGTTCCGTAATGAACACCGACCAAACACAGATGCTGTTGAAAAAAACCCGTTAATATGACCTTTATGTTTGCATTTCGTGTTACGTCAAATTTAGTTATTCAAGTTTTTCAGTTATTAATGTTAAAAAAAACATGCAACGATCGACAAATTTATCAGCACTAATCACACAGAAACGATAAGAGGTAATGTGCATATTTCAACATCAAAGTATTTAAATTATTTCATATAAAATAAAAATGGTGTTATCAGATGCAGTAGACAGTATCACTGTCTTCTGCACATTGAAGGAGGTTTTGTATATATTTTTTCAAAAAGGTTAAGGTAAGTCTATCCATTAATGAATTTCTTTACCTTCAAAATAATACAACGTGGTTGCTGTTTTAAATTCAGAGCCAGAGTAAGACCCGAAAAAATCTTAACTAGGGGCAAGGTAATTTATGCCTACTTTAAACAGTCTATCAGTACTTTTACAGGCATAAACTAGTCAGATACAATAATAATGGTTTGCCCGTGAGTCAAGTGACCTTTTTAATGCCCAGTTACTGTAATTGCATGGCGGATGTCTTTGAGCGGTGAACCTTATATACGGTTCCAAGTATTTCTTTAGTTGTGTAACGGAGCATTAGCGAAAATAGGCTCGTCTAGTCAACATTTGTCATATGTCTGGTAGACATGATCACTCCAAACACTGAGCAATATTCTCATGGAACTTGGAGAAATGCTCTGCAAAAAAACTGCTTTCCTGTTCTATTTATAGAATTATAAGGTCTTGGAAGCATTCGGTGTTTCATATTTCTGATAGGAGTAGTGTTCGACTGCCTGGTGTGGCGTATGAACTAATATGTAGCAGAACATAAATTCTCAATAATTCAGGAACTGTAGTTAGAGTAATGTTTATTTTGGTACTCCTAAGAAACATTTTAAGTTAGTCATTATTGTTGTAGATGTGCCTTTGACAAAACAAAAACGATGCAATTTTATATTTTCTCTAATATCAAAGGCGCCGCCAATTAATGCTTTAATTGTAAATGATGGATTAGTCCTGCAGGATACATACTAAATCATGCACATAGAAAACATAAATGTATTAACGGCATCAATAAAATTCATGCGGCTGCTATTAATTTATGATATTGGATTTGTATTAATGTATGCATGACGAAAGTATGGAATCGAGATTTCCACATAAAACAGAACGAGATACAGAATTGTCAGCATTTCCCCTAAACTGTAAAAGCATGCCATTAACTGGTCTCGTAAATATTTTGAATGCCAGTTAGCTAGTTTCACCTTTCGTGCGAATTACGTCTCAAATGTTTGCAATACCTTATACCAAAACGTTATGCATATAAGACTGTATCATATATCGAGTTTTATTTTTTTAAGAATGTAATGTTTTCTCTGCCAAATAGAACTGGATCACGTATTTGCGTTTTATTTTCACACGTGACATTGTGCAATACATGTATCGCATATATTTCCGTGAAAGAACGGTTTTCTTGAGAAATACATTCGCTAAAAATAGAAAATGCAACATGTTTCTGAGAGAAAAGAATAGTGAAACTTCAAAAAGTGGCATTATTTGTGACATCCATCAACTCGAAAGGTGACGCGTTTCTACATTTATTTTACAAAAAGAATGCAAAAAGTCTGTTTTCGTTCTGAGTAAGTTTATGTCAAAATAAAAAAGATGTACTGAAATAATAAAAAAACCAGTTCAGTTAAGGATATGTACTAATAAAAATCCAGAAAAAAAAAATCTGCATTAAAACTGACATGTCTTTGAATTTACCATAAATGATGCTTAGGTTATTGGTAAACATGTCCATATATGTATGGATATTCCTATCCGTGGCCGTTAAAATTGTGATGTTTTTTTTCGCATTCAGTATTTATTGTGTTACGGCTTACTTTTAAAGAGCTTGGATGCACGACTGCCTACTTTCAACAAATATCGCGATACACCTCTAATGTAATGATATATTTTGCAAAAGTAAGCCTTACAACGGACAAGCATAGTTCCAAGCGTATCGGCTGACATATTGATTGTATGCTTGTCCTTTAAAATGGTAAATTTTTTTTAGAATAAACAAAGAAAATTAAACAGATAAGAAATGCAATTTTGACACGAACAGCCATTCATATTTCTTGAAGACTTTTACAGTATCGTTTTATGGCTGCCTGTCATGAACTAACTGAGGAAATTTGTTGTTTACTGCATCTTAAATATGAAGTGCTATTGTTTCGTCAGCTTTGGTTCTTGAAGCAGTAAAGTGGCTGTTCGAAACTTCAACGGCTGTTCTATTGTGTCTCACGTGGTATTTTATGATATATTTGTCATGCACTTGTGAAAAAAATCAGGTTTTCCCTCTTACCTAAACGATGTTTTTAATAAGTAATTATACATATCTCTTGATCATTATGTACGAATGCAACAGTTTTGAATATCGCCAATGATTACCGAGTATGTATTATTACCCATTAGGAAACTTCTAACTATGAGATTGGAGCATAAATGCATGGTAACGATTTTATAAATTACCAATTTTCTTAATGTATAGGCACTTGCAGAAGAGCAAATGTTTGCAAATACTGCCGGTTGATTCCTTGGCATATTGCGTAATGGTTTACATATGAGCTAAATGAGACGTCCCGGTGTACAAAGGGTTTTGTTTAAATGCTCATCACGAACATTTCTGACAAGGAAGTTGCCAAATGTTGCACTGAATTTAGCTTTACATGTCTCAAATGTAATTTAATGTGTAATATTTTTTAATTTTTAATTGATATTGTGTAATTAGTACAATGATGATTTTGGACGAATGCCAAATTTTCAAATTGTTTTATAGTTTACTCATAGCGTTTTGTTCACTTGTTCTGTGTTGTAGTAAAATGAGGCAAAAGATACACATTAATCCATGGATTAGGGGAAAGGGAATCTTATT
>JAUMHA010415420.1:7362-22317 GCA_032359765.1 Saxidomus gigantea
AAGTTCCACGCTTTCGATGCTTTATGTAAATGTACCTTGTGAAATCGACAGGGTAACAAAAGCCACTATTTTTCATACCTTTACTTTGTCGATTAAATTATGTTTTACATGGATAGCATGTTATTTAACTTACATACTATCACTTAAATGCTAAAGACTAAAGATTATAAATTTGCCACGAATTTTATAGGGTTAACTGTAATTTTGATACAAGTATGTGCAACTAAAATATACGGTTTTAATGGTCGTACATATTTTAACGCCGTCGCTGTTAAAAATGATTGCGACCAATTAAAACAGTTTCGCTACCGTAACACTATTATACATACATGTAACAATATTCAAACGCACCAATGCTCTACAATGCTATAACTTAAATCTTTTGATTTTTGAATATATAATAATATTATACATCATTTAACCGTCCTGTTTTTTACTATTATAAAGTAAAATCTGCTTCAGATGAAATAAACAAAAGCACTTAAATCGAAACATTAAGCGACAGTTCCACTGTTAATAAAAACGTCTCAGTCCACAAATAAACCAAGCGACATTGCTTTTACTGTACTGAAAAAAGGAAGCTAGAATTTTAGAAATTCAAACATACAGCGGAGATCGAATATAGAAAGTGTTTTCCTGTATGCCTGTGATAATCCTATTAACTTTTGAAACGTCTGTAATTAGACAACGACCGTGTTTTTATCGGTATATATGAGTGCTTTAATAAAATCTTCGGGACGCTTATTGTATATTCTAACGCACTACCGATGTAACGTCGTTTCTGATTGGTTATGTCATTTAAATGTGCGACGTTTAAATAACGTATATATAGTTGAGCGATCAGTAATGATCGCATATTAGAGCATTGTGCGTTAGAATAAGGTTAACCGTGAATTGATTTTGACATTTGCGACAGTATATACGGTTTTAAATGATCGCAAACAGCTTTAACCGTTCCGGCTAACGCCGTCGCCACTAAAAATATTGGCAACCATTAAACACTGTATGTACGGTCGCAAATATTAAAATAACAATTTTTAATGGGAATATCCTTTCATTTTTAAAAGAATTGTGACCTGTGGTTGTTTGCTTCGGGATTTACACCTATACAGTATCGCTGAAGATCTGGTCGATCCGGTGGTATAAGAGTGGAACAGTCGGCATACATTTCAGAGTCATCCTGGATGTTTTCTAGTGATCCTGAAATATTACTATTCCTTTTATTGTTACATAATAGAATATATTGAAAAAGGTATTCGATTTTAATGGATGTGTTCTTGATACGTACAGCATAAACAAATATAAAACAAAATTTGTCATTTTAAACCATGTTTCCATATTGGGTCTGAACCAAAAGACATCGTTATTTTTAGCTTTCAACAATAATTTATTTAATATATATATTCCGTGATGTGTATACTTCACACAAATATCTTGACTCAATAAAGGGTTATTAAAACATTGTTACACGTGCGTTTTTATCATTTAAATGTTTTAGACTACAATACAATGTTATTATATAAATTGAAGTTACATTTCATAATTGACTTCTACAACAAACCTGGCTCGGGTCCTGTAAAGTCTGCTAATATACCATCACTGTGTATAAATGCCCGGTAGCCGAGAATGTTGGTTAAGTCTACATTGATGTAATACAGAAAGTTGTGCTGAAGATTGAGGTTTTCATACGAAAAGTCGACAGAATGACCAGTACCAAGTCTTTCAAAATAACAGAACGCTCCAGTCTGAAAAAAGACCCAGTGTACGGGATTTAAAGATAAGGCATACTTAATCTAAGTAACTTTTTGCTTGATTTATATCGAGGGGTCAACACAAAACTACATGTTTGTATCAGATCTGCTTCCTTTTTTATATACACTTAAACAGATTCGCGTTAACCCCTCGGTATGACTTTTATACAAGAACATCTTCTATTTATTTACTCAATTGCCAAACAAGTGATTATAGATGATAGTAACTAAATGCAACAAAATAAACCATAAAAGACATCATTCTTCTTTGTAAAACTACTGCATATTAAGGGTCCAAATGGGTAGTTGTATCATAACGATGTAACTAAATATTGACAAATAATCCGCAGCACACGAGAAGTATAAATTCGGAAGTTAAGATTTCTAAAATTAAATTGATTGTCAGTACTTTATAACTGTGACCGTTTTCTAAATGGATTATGACCACTAGCTGTCAACCAGCTCATTTTTTGACATACTTCCGAACAAAGAGTGGCAAGCAATGAACAATTTCGGCTGACACAGCGGTAGACCAAATTTGATCGTTAAAAATAATCATTTAAGTAAAATATGTTGCTGTTTAGTACATGGTTTTAAATTGCTTTTAAATATCTTAAATTCAAAATTATTTTGAAAGTTCAGGAGCTTACGTTTGACAGGAATTCATTGTAGTTTTGTATACTTCTTAAAAGCTCACACGTCGAGCTTTCGCCGTAATCGTAGTTGAAGCTGACACAGCTATCAAGTGACAGACATTTACTTGCACACGTGCTTACTGACTGCCCATTTTTGTGGATTTCTAGAGGTGTTGCAACCAGTTTCCCGTCCCTAAATTCGGAGAACTGCATCATTGGAGTGCTCCCTATGTGGAAATTAAAATCAAACAGAAAACATATTATGTCATTCTGTAACGACAATAAATGTATGTACGACGGGCTAGCGAAACGTTTCCGAAAATCTCTCTTTTCTCTTTGATCAATTTAAAAACAATACTTGCCGGATAGCCCAATCCACGTTTGTCTTCCAAATTATGTGTTTTGTCTTTGTGAATGTTTATAATACTCAAATATATTTTTGGACTTGACAATCAATCAATTTTAAGATTTGTATTTTTCTGCCTTGTTTTATACAGTAAAACGTAAAATTTCAACAATATTTACATATTTGCTCTGGATTAATTTACAGTCTTCTTTGCAATAGACAAAATGTGAAGACGCGATAGAAAAGGTACATGTAAGCTCTTTCAAGAAATTCCAGATAAAAATTAGACCTAACACAGCATGTTAAGCTTAATACGAAACTCTGATGTGAAAATCAATTTGTTTACGGTCAGCGATTGCTGAGAAATAGCATGCCAACAAAAATATTTCACTGTACTCTATATAGATACCAATAATTCAAAAGAACATTAATTAAATTAAATCTATTTAGGTGTAACATGCTGATATTTTGAACAACTAAGTGTAGACAAATTGTAAAAAAAGTATTGTTGGTTGCCACCCTTCTCCCTTCCCCCGACGCACAGCAAGGGCCAGTATTTCTCTTCCTGGCCATTTAGCGAAAGTTGCCGTTGCAATTTTGCATTCAATTTTTAAAGGGTCATACCTCCTGAGTATTGAAGCAATTCAACTGAATCTCTAGAGATATCAAGTACATATAGTAATAATTATTTCCACAAAGTTTCATTAAAATTGCCTTACCATTCTTGCATATATAGACGGACGGACAGCGCCATAACATAATACGCATTCAGGCGTATACACTGATATTTTTTTGACAGCTGAGTTCTGTTTTAGGTAATTAAAATCACTTGACGCGATTTCTTTAAATCTATTGATCATTTTGTCGTAAAAAGTACGCAGCAACTAGTGTGTATGGTTATTGTGACTGTGTTTGTTATTAGCCATATAAATCACTAATTTATTATCATACATGTACTGTTTCAGTTAATCATTGATTAATTACAAAACATCAAAGGTTATCCTTACTAGTTATAAAAGATTAAAGTCAGTTAAAAATATACCCAGGGAATGATGTTGATTCTTTGTGAGACTTGTAGTTGTCCAAGTTACCACCTGGTCACCGTATTGTCCTTTACCATACCCAACACCAACAAACGCTTTGTTTACTATTGAATCATCATGAGCTAGAAATGATGCTTTTATTACTGCAGGGTTACTCGTAGTTCTGAAGTCTGCCGTGAGTCTTCCTGAAGGGGGTGTTACGTCATAAGTTTCAAGCATACAAGAGACGCTCGACCGATCACCTGCACTGTTTTCCGCATACATCATGAAGAACAGCGGTACTCCGGTAGGGAAGTCATCTACATTCTAAATGAATGAAATATTCTGCAGTCATTCATTGATATAAAAAAAACAATGATAACCATTAAAAAACCTAGGGGGAAAAGAAAATATAGGCAAATGACCGTTGATCACATAGTAAGAGGATGGCATTAGTCAGAAAAATCCGCCAAAGGGTTACATGTACTAAATGATATTTAGCGGACACGACACACGAATGATCACTAAGTCTGACCTTGACCTTGTGCTAGCGGGGTTGAAATACTCGTTGTCCATGTCGTCATGATTGGATTAATACTTTATCCAAGTTTCATGAAAATACTTCATGGTGGTCATAAGATAGGAAGCGGACACGAAAAACCAATGCCCCTAAGTGTGGCACTGGTCTTCTAGACCCAGTGGGATTGGAGCTTGAGTTCTGCAGGTCATGCCTTCTTCATAAGGTAACCATTTACCAAAGTTTCATAAAAATCATTCAAGAGGATAATGAGATATGAAGCGGCTACTAAATTCAATGTTCCCTAAGAGTTACTACGTCCTTGAGCCGGCTGACTTGGAACAAGAGGGCTGAATGAAGTTTTGGTAAGAGAAATATATGACACGAGTTTTATGAAAATTCGTGAAGGGGCTCAAGAGATATGGAGAGGAAACGATAACCAACACACCGGCCTACAAACACGCCGACTCAAATATACTTCCACCAAATATACTTTGCTCAAGATGTGCATAACTCTATGGTCCAGATGGATACATGACTTGACTGTTAACTGTCATTTATTGCATTATCTTTACTCTCTGCAGATCACAAAATCACCTACAGATCACCACTAGCATGTAAAGAATTTTGCACTACCAAAATGCCTCCATTTACTTAAACACTCAAATATGTGGCGGACACTTACAGTTGTCATCACAGTCGAAGGTCCCCCAAGCTTTTGGTTATTCCATACGTTTGTTCCTCCAAGTATCGTTCCCACGTCAACAAAAAACACGAGACTGCTTTTGTCATCAGTTGCTTCTATCGCAATATAGAACGCTGGCTCAGTATAATCACGATTAGGCAACTGGCGCACCTCACATGCACTACCCTGGAATGGTTATTTGAGTTATAATATAATATAATTTAGTACGAGTATAACATAGTATTTGCAACTGACCAGTAGTGTGTGTACGTTGTATAAGAAACCATTTTGGAGAAACTGAGTCCCACCGACGGTTTCAAATTATTTGGTTCAAGAAAACGCACAAGAATGTGAATGACAGTACAGAAAAGTAAACGTTTCAACCTCTTTTACTGAAGATACATTAAAAAATTTGTTTTAAACTATTACCTACCTAATACATGTACTCATTTCGAAACTAATGCTTACATATAAGCTGCATTGCAAACAATATGCAAGGTTTATTTCTGCAAATCAATATATCTAAATATTCTGCAATGGAATTTCTTTTCAATGTACTCCGTCTTTTACATTTAAAGTGAAATACAACATATGCTTAAAGTACACATATACACATTTTCAGTCAGGTAAGAACACAATATTCAATGCAAAAATTATTTGGCGACCAAAATAGCGATAACACATGTGAGGCGTCGCTAAAATAAAGGTTGAATACATGTTGAGCTCTGTGATTGCAGATGTGTAAAATGTTTAAATGTATGTGCGTGTCAAACCTAACATTAAACACATGCTACAGTGTATCCTAAGACCTTAACAACTATATTAATGTTAGCAATGATAAGATCTGACCAATTAACACTAGAATTTTGGGCTGCAGGAAACACTTTAGCAAATGTAAAAGAGTTTCGACAAATACAAAATAAAGATGTACTGGATTTCCGGGAAGCGGATGAATATACGGTGGTGATTCATCGTCCTTTTTTGTTGACAAATCAAATATATTAGCTGATATTTTAGGCGTTTCATATGCCCAGAGCTCCGCCTTAAACAGAGTCTTTCTAAATGTTGCGAACAAAAGGTTAATTTTGATGGTAACAAGTCCAAACAGACTCAGTCGCGCTGGTATAAGCTCTAAATCCATCTTCAATCTGAAAATATAAAAAATACATTGTTCATCATTCAATAGCATCAGTGATAGGGAAACCATTTATATCATAGAGATCATTTTCAATATATTGGTGTTTTATATTATTATAGATACTTCATCCGCTATCAACTTCTCATTACTTGTCCGGCATATAGATTGTTGTAGTCGTGAAGGTAAATTACTTACTCTCTGTAAGACTTCTACGTACAGCATGGCTCTTTGTTGTCTTTAATTATTTTGAGAGGAACATTGATTGCCTTATACGTTAATACAACGTATTTCATGTAGTTTCTGTCTATGGCATACTAGTGCACATGTAACGAGAACACAACCACAATTGATTTGTTGCCAAATATTCTTATTGTTACTTTAACATTGAAGACATTAATGCGTCTGACACATATAAAAATAATTTTATATCGTCTACCCGAATGTTTGGTGGATAGCGATTGATTATAAAAGGTAGCACTAATGCATTTTGTGCATTTCTTGATATACATTTTTCTTGAAACAGTTACATTATTTATTACATGACGTAAGAGTTTTAATATTTATAGAAAATTATCTGCTAATTGTAAGGAATGCCCTTTACCACTTTATATACTTACGAGACATCCAAAGGAAACTTTGAATATCCTGTTTCTGCAGATGTCGGAAGCTTTATATTCATTAGGTCACCTTGAAGCAAAAGCTCTCCATACAGTATAAATCCTACTGATACTGATCCGTAAAATGAGACGCCACCATATGGAACTAAAGTGGCAAACACTGAACGGCTCAATAATTTACCCCCAAGCTCAACTTTTAGTCCATAATAAACGCTGGCTCCAAATTCTGGAATAAGTAATTAATTATAAAGCAAACAATAAAATATTTGTCAAACGATACAACACATCTCAAAATGTATATGTATACTTCATAAGAGTTCAAGTTACACTATCTCTTTAATTTAACTACACACATTGATCTGATTATGTTAATAATAATCCGTAATAAGCAATAAGATCTTTACACTTCATAAGAAAATTCTGTAAATGCATAATAATCCAGACATTACAATTTTGGTTTCAAGTTAAGCACTCTCTGATTCGTTCAAGAAGTATGGCAATATTTATATAACTTAACATAATGCGTTACTGAAATATAGTGTATAAAGTTCGAAAAGACACCGATTTTAATTCTGTCCAACAGGTCATTGCATTGGTGTTATACAAATTTAATATATCGACAGTTAGACATATGTATAGCTGTATGTAATATGTTGCAGTTGGACTGGCGGGAGTGTCCGAAACTAGAACTACAGAAACAGAAACTTATGACTCGGAAATTATTGGTAGATATTTATCTGTTAACCGATAAATCAGTCAATCCCTCTAATTGGCACGGTCAAAGTGTAAATCAGAGACCTATTTACATATACTAAGCAACGCGTTTACCATCTTCTAGCCTTACGAATTTGCTGCGTATTTCTATGAAACGTAAAAATAATGACTCATACCCAAATTGATATTTATTAATCCACCAATTGGAATAATATAACCAAGATTGAAGAGTTCGTTGTTTTTTCTTGGAAATTCAAATGTACCCTTCAGAATAAGGTCAAATGTAGAAAACGCATTCCCTAGTTGTCCAGTAAACAGTGTCTCCAAAAACTCTGCATACTGAAAATAATGTCAAACTTCAATTATAGAATTAACACACAATAGATTTTTGTATAATTAAAAATACCTTTACTTTTTGTAGAGGTTTATTGACAAACAAACAAATAGTATACAATGCTTCCTTGAACTTTTTTTTTATCAAATTTAAATACTCTTGTTTTCACCTTAACATATTTAATAATTTATATTGAATGGATGATCCTATTTATTTCTACCCTAGGAGACATATATACTCTATGTATCTGTCATGTTTTCATTTCTTAGTATCCATAAGACAAGTTTTTGTTTCTTCGATTGTGCGTGTACAGTTACATCGAGCACAATATCTATACTGCAGTAATATTCAGCTATACCTTCTATGCTATGCTACTTACAATACCATCTTAACATGCAACTATCAAGTTCAATGCTTCCAAACTTTATATAAACGAAAGAAAAGTCAAAACAGCGTGCATTAAGTAGCCTCAAAATGCTTATATTTGTATTGGTAGAAGTGGTTTGATAACGTAGGGTCAGAATCATGATTAAGATTACTTATACTTTAGGCTACCAACTAGTCCCATGGTTACTTGAATTTTTAGAATATGGCATCACGCACATACCATAAATAGATATTTACAGGCATTGAATTTACAGCTTCACTTATCAGCAAGATTTATACGTAGTTCACATAGTTCCATATTTATACATACAAGAGCTTTTGCCAAGTCTATAAAATCGCCAACAAGCTGATGAATCAAACTTGGGTCGATCTTATTTTTCTGTAGCATCGCTTCTATATCGCCAATAGTCATGCTAGCCAGCTGAGCACCGAGCAATTTAATACCCTCATTCGTTAACCCTTCACCAACAACAAATATCTGATCGGTTCTTCCAAGAATATCTTTCACACCTCCTAGCATCTCAAGAATGCCTTCTCCTGAAGACAAAACATAAGAAAAAACATCAAATACTAACGTTAAAAAACTGTGTTAAGTAAATGCTCAAGTACAGAATCGATGTACATTTTACGCAATATACTGACGAATAAAGTTATCATTAAAAGGAGGAAAAGTTGTACCTTATACATGTTCGTAAAATTAAAGAAGCTATTAGTATTTTGTCACAAAAAATAAATTACCGCCAATAACTGTTACATTTGCAGAACCAACGAAGCCTTGATGTGGCAGAGTGTGTGGGTTGTTTTGTCCTAACGCCTTTACAGTAGCAGAGTAGCTCGAACTTTTATCCGACTCTGCCAGTTCTATCACGATCCAGTTTCTGTCTTTTGAAGTTATCTACGAATTGAAACAAATCCAAAAACTAAATGAAAATGCTACTTTTTTAGTCACGCTTTGACAATTACAAAACTGTATTTCCTACTACTGCATATTACCATACAAAACATAACAATTGTAACTGTTTGCTTTTATTGTGGTGCAGAACCGTAAAACAAAGATATTGTATAAGTGGTTAGGAAACCCAATACTTTTGGTTTTCGTTAAAGAACACATACACAGAGTGTTGAGAAAAACTGATTTAGCTGCTGATAAAACAATGTAAACTAAACTCGGTGGTATGAGAAAAATATTAACATTTCACTGCACAAGGACAAAATGAAACAGCTGTAGGTCCAAGTTATTCGGACATGTTTGCAAGCTGTTTCTAGTTACAATATGCTATCAACTTCTTTTCATATTTTAAAGAAACAGTTACACATTATTTTTTGTTTATAGGAAACGACTGCGTACGTCTAGTGCAAGTTTTTCATTGGTACCATGTGATTATGTTCATTCAAGGATCGAAAGTCACTTTATTAGAGTTCAAGATTCCGGTGTTATATATTTACTAAGAACATGTAAGTGTGGCAGTTTCTTTTCATTCATGTGGTTATTTAGGCATGTACTGTAACATGTAGCAACAAGGACTTATAAAATACGTGTTTGGATAGATTATGTATGACCAAATCATATTCAAATACCTTCTACTTACTTCAACGTTCTTTATATCCTGTATGTATGATTCAATCTGTTCAATGGTTGCTCCTTCGTCTATCATTTGCTTAATTGTGTCTATAATTTCTTGCTTTTTGTCATATGTTTGCCCAAGTATGTCTTCGCTGAAGAATATATAAAAAGAGATACATGTACATGCTTGCATTTAATTTTACTTTTCTTTAAGCTCTGGTTGTGTACTGTTTTAACGTTTGTATACGACAATAATTCGAAAGTAAAGAAATACTGTAATGACAACTAGTCCAATAAATAAGATTGATTCGTTTCCAATAAAAGACGCGAATAATGGCAACATTTTTATAGCTTCAAAGATTGTTAAGTCGGCCCAAAATAGAAACAAGACCATCATGAAATTACGTAAACTTCTTATATCAATGGTTAAGAAATTAAACGACCTGCTTTGACAAAAAAAAACATTCATCAGACACCAACCCTGCGAAAAAGCAAATTACTTTACAGTACAAATACCACATTAAGGTATATAAATCTTTTATTTTTTCATTTGTCTTTTTACAAAAAAGAGTGATTGACCAAATGAGAAGCATACACATACATTTTATGAATAGAACGCACATTTTTATACATGTAATTATAATTGTGTGCATAGATCAAAAATGTATGTTTGCTTATCATTGACATTGAAAGAAATAAAATGTAGGGCTCTTTAACTTATGTCATTACCCAGAAGAGTGTCTTCAATGTACAGTTATAAACGTGCACAATATTGGGCGGATAACATTTGATAGACAGTTTATACAAATACGAAACTTACGTTACCACACTCCTCCGCTTTCGTTTACTGGTGCATTGAGGCACTCTGAGAGGTTGGTTTACATAAATCGGGTATAAATTGTCTGTGTAATCTTCCCCTGTACCAGTGAACACTGTCATATTTAAACTAACTAAGTAATCAGTCACGTTCTCCTCGGCGGTAACATCTATGACAATAGCATCTGCAACCGTCTTCTGTATTTTTGCTGGAAAATATAAGTCAGCTTTCCATTTAATTGTTTTTCTTTTTCACTGAAACAGCTGTGCAATTAGGTAAAATCGTGTTTTTGTACCTCAATCTAATGGTAAGAAATTAGCTTAATATAGAATATCTAAAAAACATCTAACATATTAACACTTACTTTGTGTTTGTAAGGAATGAATGGCCCATTCTTTGTTCTCAAATGTTATCGTAATCACTTTGTTACAATTGAAGTTTATTTCCAGCAGCAGATTTCGAATATCATCCAGAAAGTGAACTTCTACACAGCATGATATTCCAGCACAATTGTGGCTTAGTCGGCAAGTATTTAACACAAACTGTGGTTGTTGTAATTGTCCTCCACACCCTTTTCGAGATATAAATGAAAAACAAGATACTTATAGCATGAATTACAAGACAACTATAGCAATACTAGTAAATACTCTTAAAGTAAATTTGTCAAGAAGCTTTTATTTTACAAAGGAAGACAACCATCGAAAAAGAGACACTCATCACCGACCTGTCTTGTGTAGTTGTTCTTTCTCATTAAAATGACCATAACGTACGCATTGGACACTACGTCAACATGTGCATGAATACAAACTGTATGAAACATACTTATTATATATATCTTATCGGGTATCATATATTGTTTGTAAAATAAAGACAATTCAAATATTTACCGGTAGTGCTTGTTTCAGGAACACACATAGGCGAAGACCAAAAATCATGTGAGATCCCTAAAACATGAAAATTGCGATAAGGATAATAATGCCATTTTCATGCATGAAATACGATATCCGTTTTCTAACATCACGGGGAAAATGTAAAAACAAACAAGTTCAAACGTCAGAAAAATGGTACAAACACTTGAACCATTTTTTCCAAATACGGCTCCCATATTCATGTGTTAATATTGATAAAATAGAAGACTTTGTGTGAATAACCTATATCTTTTAACAAATTTCAATACCAATATGACAATATTTTATTTTTTAAAGGGGCACTCCCTACATATTGCAAATTTTATTCCGTAAACGTAGATTATGTGTTCAATGAACGTAAAATGATAAATTAATACAATTTTAAAGAAGAACCTATGGCGAAAATGCCTCATTTTACAACAATTAATCAATATAGAGGCTTTCTGTAAAAAATCGCATCCACCCATTTATTGTACAACAACAACTCTACATAGATTATTGAATAGTTTACGGTACTGCAGTATATTTAAAACCGCTGATTTTATCGATAATGACTGGGAATGCATAGCTGAAACTTTTAGGGTAAGTTTTAATACTTCCAAATATTATATTATTTATGTTTTGGAGGTTATTTAGTTTGGCATCAGTTATAGGGTATGTCCCTTTAATATGTGTGCACATGTTACATGTACAAACGTTACAATTATAATAGTACAAACCATAGTAGGGTTGTTGTTTATCATCAGCTGTTCTATTTTCACAGGAAGGATATGGCAGTCGCAGATCATTAGCGAGAATAATTTCATCGACGCAAGGTCCATTAGCTTCGAAACAAAGTGCAAGATCCACATCTAAGGCAAACTGTTTCTCTGACTTGATATTATTTGCATTTGCCCTAAGTAGTAAAAGAAACATTGGCTGTACCTCTTGCTAATTTGCAGATGAATCATTCTTTATAACATATTCGAATATCAAAAATATTACCGACACTCATATATTTAATGTTTATTACATTGTTAATATATATCATATTATATCATATTTATATGATAGTAAGAATTCAAAAATATCGTCAATTAACTAATTATTTATATCAATTAATAACGCATATTATGTATTCAAGTTTAAGTACAAATATGAATTAAACTTTCAGAAATTTGTTTATGCTCATTTGAAACAAAAGTTTATATACTTTTAAAACAATTGATACAAACATGACATGTTTCGGTTCACATTACCATTTCTTTTAAACAAGTGAATGGAGTATTGCCATGCAGTACAAATTCCCCAACCGCATAAGACAGGATAAGATAAACATATGACCTAAGCGTAGACCTATTAAGTAGTGCATGATATACCCTTGTGGTATGGACATAAACTGTTTCAAGTCAGTTAACAGTCAATGTTTGCTTAAGTTACAACCGTGTCACAAACTACTGGTATATATAATTCATCACATGCTTTAAACCCTAATTGTGACATTGACCTTCAAGCTAGCTCTCAAGGTGTGGTGCATGACACACTCTTGTGCAATGGGCAACAATTGTGTGAATTTATATCAAAACCAGTCAATGCATGTAGACGTTACAGCACGGATATGAAATTCAGGTATATAACACTATATTACAGGTATATATCTCTAAGTAAGACCTTCAAGGTAGCTCCTTGTGTGTCGTGATGTTCAATGCATACAGACGTTACAGTCAGGACACGAAGTGCGGACTTGTGGACTGACGGCATGACATACAGAACCGAGTCTTTCACCGCTTGGCAAAAATGTCTGATCTTTTGTTATACAATTTCCAATTCTATTTCAAAATCATGTCAATTATTCGTACTAATTTTCTTTATGACTTGGTTGAATTTGTGGCTTATCGCGTATTAACGAAGTTTATCTTTGAGTAGGCTTAGACAAATGTTATTAAAACAATATGACTAAGTCTCAAACTTTAAATCATCTAGACAACCAATTTTACCAATGTTTACGAGGAACGTGCCATGTGACCTCTAGCCTGATTCCTTTTTTTTCATCTATGACTTGACCTTACACAATTGTATCAGAATCCAAGTAACGTCGCTTAAAATTTGACCAGGCTTTAATTCTGACCAGATTTCTTGTAGATTAGGTCGAAGCCCCGTAGACCAGAGTTGTTAGAGTGAACGGACGGGCAAATGTTGAATATTGTTTACAACAGTATAGAAGTACGTCCTGATATTCTGGTGATTCAAAATACCGATATCTAAGTGCGTACAGTTCAGCGTTTGTTCTGATCAAATGGCGTTAATGTATTGTATACTTACGAGATTGTCCATACACCTCTAGTGGACATTTTATGGGACTGGCCTAAAAATATATAACTAAGTGATAAAATTTAGTAACTGTGTTTGTTGACTTATAACAGTGATGAAACTTGAAAAAGATCTCGATAAAATAAGACAACATACAGAAACACATTTCATTCAGATGTACACTTATCATCATCAAAAAGTCAATATTATATACTATTTAAAGTATATTATGGATACCAGACGAATATACTTTTGCATTTGTATTTAGTTAAAACTTTTCAATTAAAAGTTATACCAAAGAAAAATTATGTAAATTATACACAGTACCAGATTTACTAATAGTTTTTATCATGTGTACTCTTCAAAGCGTTGATAAGGTTTTTCAATAAACCTGAATGAAATATACATGTAACGGAAACTCTAAAAGGCGATGAATCAACTTACCCCAGTTGTAGTTTAGTAAGTTATCGGCATAGTGGATCTTTTCTATATTGATTGCTATTGTGTAGTTACAAGGATTCAGTTCAAATTCCGCCCACAGTGTTCTATCTAGGGCAACCGATTCCAGGCAACAACCAAAATAGAATCCAGATTCGGATGTCATACATGTCACGTTGCCAAACGAAGAGGAGACGTTCATTGGAATTAAATCTGAAAATTGTTTAATAAAATTAAGCCCGTATGTCATTTTGTGACATAATTAACATACATTTGAAATAATAAAGAAGTACATATACAATTATGTGGTATTACCTGCGTATTTTTATTTTATGTTGGGTTATTTGCAGTTACTATTTATAGTGTGAGGAGTTTATTTAGCTCGATTGTGAAGAAAGCTTACCGAGTCACTCCCGAGACCGCTTCCTGGAAAAATCCAGTACTGGTGTTATATGAGGAGGTTCAGCCGTGACCCCAGTAGGGAAACCCGCATCCTCCGGGATGAGCGGCAGATACCTTAATCTCTACACCACCACTCCCCTTAAGGAGTTGTTTATTAAACACATTTAACATCGATGTTAAAAAGTCCACCATTATGACAATAAAACTGCAAATCTGCTGAATGGATAAAGAAAATCTCAATGTCTATTGTAATCTATTCCTTTGTAAAGAAAACATAATTACCCGCTGCAAATTCTGATAAATTACACTGTTTATCGTTAAGGAAATATTGCAGGCCAAGAGAAGATACTAGCTGGTCTCTTTGTATAAATGATATATCATTTACTAATTC
>JAUMHA010415421.1:0-10563 GCA_032359765.1 Saxidomus gigantea
AAGTTCCAGGATGGATATTATTTTATATTGTCAATCACTGAGAATAGTCGAGCGCGCTGTCTACTGACAGCTCTTGTATAATTACTTGATATGGTTTCATTGTGGTCTTTAAGAATAGTGTGACACTGTTGGTAATTACTGTACTTGTTAGAATATTCAGTCTTGAAATGACTGTGTACTTCCATGAATATTTGCATGATGACATAATGCCTTTTGAAAGTTGTTACATGTTTGAATGATATTTTCTGTATATATAATATGATTGTATTTTATAGCCCATATGAAGCAGACATAAAGATCCTATCTAATGGTACTGTTGACTTCGCTGCTGTTCGTGATGCGGTAGAGAATGACCTGCTTGATGTGATGAGAAGATTTGCAATTTATTTTATTGGTAAGTTCAATACTGCTTATACACGACTTGTTGATTTCAGACATGATTTTTTGAGGCCCATTAAATAATCATTAATTTAATAAAACTGGTGCAGTAAGATTAACGAGGGCATTACTGGCTGTAACAGATGGCAAACTGAATGCACTTTATTAATAAGATCATGCCCGAAATTTGGATAACTTTAGCATTTTACTCAGGCCGTTGCGACTTCGAGTTATCAAAGTTTTACCGTACATTATTTACAACATACTTTTTTCTCTACGTTATTGAATGAGTTATGAATTGTCTGTATGTTAGTTAAGAGAAAATAAACATTTAGTAAAATGTATTAAGGTTTTTGCATAAGTAAGTAAAGTATTTGAAACCTACCTGAACATTTACGTAATTTTAGTGAACTGTTTCCTTGTATAAAGAATGTGTGTTTGTTTCAGGTATTGGCTGTGGTGTGATAGTGGCAGGCTATGGTCAGGTGATGTTCTGGATGATTGCATCAGAGAGACAGGCACACAGGATACGTAAAAGTTTCTATAGAAATGTAATGAGGCAAAATATTGGCTGGTTTGATACACATGAGTCTGCAGAGTTGAATTCTAGAATAACTAAGTAAGTTAATAGTGGTATTGGTTTTTTATGCCCCCGAAGGGTGGCATATTATCAAAATCACACCGTCTGTCACGACGTGTTGCGTGCAAGACCCACATCCCTACCTCAAAGCTCAAGGTCACACTTAGAGTTTGAAGGTAACGGAATCCTCTATATATGCACACATTCATGTCCGGACTGTAACTTTGTCATGCATTGAAGAATTTTAAAATTACATGGCACAAATGTCTAGCACATCAAGATGACGTGTCACATGCAAGACCCACGTCCCTACCTCAAAGATCAAGGTCACACTTAAAGTTTGAAGGTAATGGAATCCTGTATATCCGCACACAATAGTGTCCGGACTGTAACTTTGTCATGCATTGAAGGATTATAAAATAACTTGGCACAAATGTCTAGCACATCAAGACAACGTGTTGCGTGCAAGACCCACGTCCTTACCTCAAAGGTCAAGGTCACACTTATGTGTTTGAAGGTAATGGAATCCTGTATATATGCACACATTCGTGTCCGGACTATAACTTTGTCATTCATTGACTGATTTAAAAATAACTTGGCACAAATGTCTAGCACATCAAGCCTATTTGTCGCATGGAGTTTAAAATTACATGGCAGAATTGTTGAGCACATGGAGAGGACAAAGACTGTGAGACACCTCTTTCAGGGGCATTCGTCACTTGTGAAGGACAGCTCTTGTTTTTTTTGTTGAGCAGAAGCAGTTACCTGTGTTTTGGGTGCCATGGAAGAGACATTTGGGCTGTGACGTCCGAGAACCATAGGTCAGCCCGTTCCTGAAACAGTTGAAAAGGTCCAGACAGGGTTTAAATTACTGACTTTAAAATTTTAAAGGTATCTTTCCTGACGAAAAACCATATGGTTATTCAAGTGGAGTGAAAACCAGACAGGTTTATGTTATAACTGTAAAATATTGAAACAGAAGAATACGTTTGACCTTGGCAGGATAAGGAGACATTATATTAAATTGTGTGTATTTTAGAAAAGAGATGATATGATACTAACAGTTTTACAGTATCAATTCTTAAGTACAGCAGTATTAGATATAGGGTTGTCAGATATGAGTTTGATCTACATGTGTTTATCTTCTCATATTTCAGTGACATTACAAAGATTCATGAAGGTATTGGTGACAAGCTAGGTGCATTCACCCAGTGGTTTTGTGGCGGTATAGCGGGTTTTGTTATTGGCTTTATCTATGGATGGAAGCTGACTTTGGTCATTCTAGCAATAAGTCCTCTGCTGGCAGGGGCAGCCTTTTTTATGACAAAAGTAAGTGACAGGTACATAAATATGAAGTACAATGCTATTCGAGCACTGTCATAGTAACACCTCTTGAGTCTTAGTAGGTGCTATACGTATGGAACATCTCTCAGGTAACACTGAAAGATGTGTACCATCCAGCCAGGGTTTGGGGATTTGATACCACAGGACTCATTATGATAAATGTCTAGTTTCATTTTATGCAGTTCTTGTGTGTATTACAAATATTTACCCTGGTAGTGTTTCCAGCAGTCTGCCATGTTATTTCTGCCTTGTTGACCAGTCTGTGTAGGTCAGATCCAATGTAAATGCCACAAATTGGCTGAGTTCTAAACATTTGTAGGCTGATATGGAAATGTAAAATAGTAACTGTTAAACTTTTAATAAGCAGAGGCAAGAAACTTGCTTTGATGTTTTCAGTTCTGTAATTTAAGTAGATCAATCTGGTCTTTTAAATTCATAATAAACTTGATTGCATCAGTATTTCATGTTTAAGTTGTTGTGTAAGGTAGCTTTATATTTATTGACAGCTTGTGGGTCTTGCATCGTCATTAGAATTAAAGGCTTACGCCCGTGCAGGAGCAGTTGCAGAGGAAGTACTGGGTGCTATCAGGACTGTTGTAGCCTTTGGTGGACAAGAGAAAGAGTGTGCAAGGTAAATGACAATTTCATACATCCGCCATTAGACACTGGACATATTGGATCACCTGTCGTAGATCGGCAGTGTTCTCTTATGTAGTGTGCTCTTCTGTCTGTGGCCAGCGGCCAGTTTTAGTGCCTCCCAATCGCTAAAAGACCACTAAAATTGGACCAATTTAAACAGCAATTTATCCGAATCAAAGTGTGAAATTTTCAAAACAATTGTCGGAAACAGCAGAATACTTTAACGGCCAAGCTGCTTGACCAAACTGCTTAATAATTTATCATGAAGTCGCACACAAGTGCTACTTAACGTAATTACCAATAACTTAATGTTCATAACATGAGCTGTGAATCAAAGTCTATTGGTGCCAATAGGTGTTAAAAAGTTTGTTGTTAATGAATCAAAATCGAAGGAACATTATTTAAAATTGGCCTAAACAGCTACCAATTATCAATAATTAGAGGTACAAACTTACTTTGAATTTATTGATCAATGGATCTGACAGGATGTTTTAATCATATTGTCATTTCTGCCCTTTAGAACTACACAATAAAAGTGTCAGCTAATCCGACTGTCATCATGGTAAAAGGTATAAAGTTATCACAGGTAACACGCCCCGAGGGTAGTAACTAATAAATGTATTGTTCCGAATATTAAAACTGCCGAGACTAGGCAATGGCAATGTGAAGAAACAGAAAGATACTGTCGTCGTGGGCATTTGATTCATTTTACTAGATACCCGATACGGGCATTTTGCTATAGCCTAGCACATGTCGTCTGCTTGTACCATTGAACATAATATTGGATTACAAAATAACTTTTCAAAATTTGATTAAATGTTACTGTATTGTTTTTTAAATAACAAAAAAACAAAACGGCAGTAACTAATTTCCTCGTGTATACTATTTGCTTACACTACTTTGTGAGTTCGTAAATAGACGGGGTGGGTGGGGTATTTGTATAGATCTAGACTATCAAAAGTCGAAGTTAAATTATGATCCTTCATTAAGTGGTCACCCTGCTTAAATGGTCAATTTGGCCCATTCCCTTGACTGACCCCTTAGGTCAGGTTAGACTGTAGTGTACTCTTATGTACTGTACTCTTATGTACTTTACTCTTATGTACTGTACTCTTATGTAGTGTACTCTTATGTAGTGTAACGTTATGCTGGCCACTCTCAAACTGTTACACAAATGGATTTTTATTCAGTCATCACCAACCTGCTTACTTTTTTACTGGCCATAAATCTTGGCCAGATTTAATAATCAGCCAGATCACCCAAGCCAGTATTGTTTTAATGTCTTTGAATTTGCAAAATTCAATAATTAACCAGATTGCCATAGGCATTTGGAAATTATTGCACTTGAATTGTCAAAATTTTGCCAAAGTAGCATTCTCCGGTGTTTCTTCAAATAGTTTTGTCGCATCAACAAAAACTTATTGGCGACTAGTGTGATTAAGTGGAAACACTTTTCTCTATTCAAGATGTGATTTTGTGAGATTATTTTACTTGTATATATCTCAAAAATCCTTCAATTTTAGATACAATGGTAATCTGACAGAAGCACGTGATCTTGGTGTCAGGAAGGGTTTGGTCAATGGTGTTGCAATGGGTGTCACATGGTTGATAATTTTTGGTGCATACGCCCTTGGATTTTGGTACGGAGCAAAATTAGCTCGAGAAGAATCTGACTTGTATTCAATTGGAGATGTCATGATAGTACGTATGAATTGTCGAGTATTTAGGCTATAGAAATAGTAAAATTTTGTTTTGGTCAGTTTGTGTTAATTTTCTGCTTGAAATTTTTCTATCAGTTAACAGTGAGGAACTGCTACAGCGTATTATTTTACAAGTAATGTTGTTTTATACCAGCTAAAGTAATTTTTCTGAAAATCATAAAACAGAATTGATACCACTAAAAAGACATGCAGCAAAATTGACCATGTATGTCTAAACATGAGGCCTGAAAGACAAAAGTACAGTCATGTACACAATGTATCTCCCAGAGTGGCAGGAAGGGGAGAATAATGTGATCTAGAGACCTAACAAACAAAGAACATGGGTATTATTGTCAAATTTCAGGTTTTCTTTGCAGTACTGATTGGGGCATTCTCTCTTGGGAATGCGGCCCCAAATGTTCAAAGTTTTGCCGTGGCACGTGGAGCAGCATATGTTGTATATGAACTTATAGAGCAAGTGAGTATGTCACCAGTGTCAGCCTGGTCAATTATGTAAACTTCATGTATTTTCAGGGTTACATGAGGATCAAGTTTGTAACTGCTTCTGGTACTAAATTACATTACTTCAATTCAGACATACCAGAGCGTTGAAACTAAATGAAGGCAACTGAAAGAAGCAGTGTTACTGAAAAGCCTGTACAAGTGTACACCAGATGCCTATTCCTTTTCACCCAGACCTGAACACCAGGTGCACATTGCACATTGCAACTAGTTGGTTGTTCCTTCAACTTGAAATAACAGTTGTGTTTTAACTATTTTAAAATAAAGAGAAAAAACACTAAAGAAATCGTCATGTTTATTGTAAAAGTTTATTGGTATGAATTCCTATGTTAAGCTTTGCCCTGTTAGAGGTGATTGGTTCTGTCTTATCGGCCAGTTCAGATCTTTTTCTAACAACTTATGTTACTGATCAAATTGAAAGATGGCCAAGGCCTTTTCAAAAAATGTAACAGGGCAAGGTTTTAAAGTATCACTATAATAATTGTGTTGTTTTTACTTGTATATGTCTCATTGTGCTGATAGCAAGAACACTGTGTACATCTGTTGACTGAATACAGTCTGAAATACATTCACTTTTCAGACTCCTCCTATTGACTCTTTCTCTACCGCTGGCGAACGACCTCAGAAGCTAGAAGGCAATATTGTGATGAGAAATTTACATTTTAACTACCCATCTAGACCAGACGTTAAGGTGACTTATTTAAATGTAAAATAAGAAAAAATATCCCAAAATACGATAACACACAGCTTCTGCCAACATTCAGACCCACAAATGAGAGAATGAATCTTTCAGCAATGCACACACTAGACAAGGCACACAATGCAGATACAACTACACAATGCAGATATAACTACACAATGTAGATATCATTTTACACAATGCAGATATCACTTTACACACTGCAGATATAACTACACAATGCAGATATCACTTAACACGCCGCAGATATAGCTGCACAATGCAGATATCACTTTAGACACTGCAGATATAGCTGCACAATGCAGATATCACTTTACACACTGCAGATATAACTGCACACTGCAGATATCACTTTATACAATGCAGATATCACTTTACACACTGCAGATACCACTTTACACACTGCAGATATCACTTTATTTAAATATATGCTTAACAGATATATATAAACAATAAAAGCTTGTTAAAAACTTATTGCATAGAAAATTAGATGTACTATATCAGGGAGCAAAATGCAAAGCTGAGATGTATTATTGCTAAAACTCTTTTGTTGAATTTGGAGCTGTTTGTGAACCAGTAATTCAGTCTGTAATGGACAATGTTTGCAAGGAGTTGGTTTAGTTGACACGAGTTCAGAACTGTTAAGCAGATTGGCAGGAAACTTTGTAAGAATGATCAGCATCAAACCTGTTTATGTATAACTTAAATGATCATACCCATAGTCTAGAGATTGCTTGGGAATAAGATGGATAGTTCACTTGTAGTACATGTAGGTCAAGGTCACAAGTTGAGAGAGATGAAGGATATAAAAATTGATTTCATCAACTAATTCATTAGTATTTTTTTTGGTTACATGATTTCTTAGAGCAAATATTAAGAACCTCATTATGAATATATAAATGAAGTTTGAATATTTTCACTCAAAGGTCAGGGTCATCTTCAAATAACACTTTCAGGTATTAGTGTTTCACATAGAAGCATTTCTTTGATAGATTAATTTACAGTTATTCAGCATCAAAAGGTTTATTCAGTAGAAAAGTATCAGATGTGTCCCTCTAAAGAGAGGTTTGAATACTGAGCTAGAATAGTGAACAGTGAGCTTAATTTGAAGCAGGGATTGTTTCCCTTGATTATTTGTGATTAAATCTGATTACAGCCCTATAAATTTATTATGACTACTTCTACACCCTAAGACATTAAGTAAAGACTTATTCAAGCATTTATGATGTGATTGTTTTGTTCAGGTATTACGAGGAGTGGACCTAGAGGTAAGACGAGGTCAGACAGTTGCCCTAGTGGGAGCGAGTGGCTGTGGCAAATCTACCATTGTACAGATGATACAGAGGTTTTACGACTCGGACCAAGGAACAGTAAGTGCTGAAATTATCACCAGAATGACTTAAGTTGCTACTTTTTAAAGCCAAATTAAGGGACATCTGTTTATGATGTGTGTCATTTTGAAGTTAACGTATGCTAGAGCTTTGTTTCTTTGTTTACTGTACACATGTATTTATTAGTCACTTATGGCAGGATATGTATAGTATGGACTTTGACTGGTCTGAATTATTAGCTCACCTGAGCACATGGTGTCATCAATAAATGTTACTGTCCAAACTTAAAGATGGACAAGTAAGTCCAGTTTAGAAATTTAGCGTAGTCCGGGTACGGAAAGGTTCATTCAGGATGCAGGGCTAACACTGGTCCTTTTTCTTTGATCCAATTTTTCGATGTAGCGCTGTTTTCCTAGCATACAAGACATATTTTTTCTTTAAAAGTTTGAACCAGTTTTATTTGTTTTGAGCAAATTTACTTTTTTTGTCGCCCTGAGGATGTGTTACAGTCCACATTGTTCTAATATGGCTGAAAAGACTCTGTACAATTACATCTTGTCTGTTTCCATTGGTTATACAGAAAACATATCAAAATTTGTTTGCAGATCATGATTGATGGCAAAAATTTGAAGGACCTGAACTTGAAATGGTGGAGAGAACATATTGGTATAGTGTCCCAGGAACCAGTCCTGTTTGGTACCACAATCAAGGAAAACATCCGTTATGGTCGAGAGAATGTCACAGATGAAGAAATCACTGCAGCTACACAAATGGCCAATGCCTATGATTTTATCATGAAACTTCCTAATGTAAATTTTTTTTCATCATTGTTTACCTTTTTTCAAAGATTTAATGATTTATTTAATTTGTTCACATCAAAAAGTGGTAGACATTTTACAACAACTAGGTAACAGTTCAGAATAAGTTTTAATTTCCTCGAAATTGTTATTGAATTCATAGGGTGCATCTGAGAAGAGATTGGTCATTAGGGCATGTTTCAGTTATAAGTAAGTCTATACAAGGTTCTTATAACAGAAGTATTTAATTGTTTGTGTTTGAACTGACCAGGCTGATCAAGTTTCCATGGGTCTTCTATTTGTTAGCTCGTTAGGATCACTCACTGTACGGCTTACATAGTCGTCCATCCACCAATTTCTTGAAACAACATCTCTGTAACCACTAGGCCAATGTTGATAAAACTTTGCAGGGATGTTCCTTGCATGAAGCTCTGTCAGATTTGTTCAAAGAATTCCATTCCATGCAGAAGTCTGGTTGCCTTGGCGACAAACTTAAAGAATCTGTTCTTCTGAAATTACAAGACCTATGTACAGCTTAGATATTTAGCATGTAGCATTGGCTTGTGGATCTCTACAAAGGGTATACAAATTATAACCTCTGGTTAAAAATACTTGATATTACATTTTTTCTTTTCTGAAACCACATGGCCTAGAGCTTAGGTAGTTAGCATGAGGCATTGTTTGGTGGACCTTTACATAGACTGTTCAAATCATGACACCTGGGTCAAAATTGACCCCACTCATTTGTTTTTATATAGGCTTACTGTGAAAACTTAAAAAATCTTCATCTCCAAAAAGTCTTCTTCTCTGAAGTCACAAGGCCTAGAGCTTCGATATTTGGCATGTAGCATTGCCTAGTGGACCTCTACCAAGATTGTTCAAATCATGACGCCCAGGCCAAAATTACCATGCCCTTGGGGTGTTTTACATATGCTTGTATAGGGAAAACTTATGTATTATGTATACTTGAACAATAATTAACACAATAAAAGTCTCCAAGTAAAGAAAATTGTTTATTGTGGCTGAGAAGCTTATAAAGGGCAAATTCAATATGCTGTCAGCTGTCAGAATGCAAGATGTCTTTATCATATTGCAGAAATTTGAAACTTTAGTAGGAGAGAGAGGGGCTCAACTTAGTGGAGGTCAGAAACAGAGAATTGCCATTGCACGTGCCCTCGTGCGAGATCCTCGAATCCTGCTGCTGGATGAAGCAACATCAGCCCTAGACACAGAAAGTGAAGGAATTGTACAAGAAGCCCTGGAAAAGGTGACAAATGCTTGCTTTTGTATTATTTGACTGATTTGCCTTTTTCTTGCTTGTTGTAACATGTTTATGTTTAAATCAGTCATCAAGCCTTGCCGTTACCTTGTTGCTTAAATAGTATGTAACTAATGTATGTAATAGTATATGAATCAGAGAGGGTTAAGACTTCAATTAAGCTAGTTGTACTTTATAGTATTTGGTGTTCATTCCTTCTTTTTAAAATAACTTATAGAAACCTCTCCACAACATCCATATACCAGTTTATAACATTTTTTAAAACATTACCAGTACAAATGTATATCTATATATATATTTCGAAGTGGTATTTAGTCTTATAATATATGTGTTTCAAGTGGGAAAGTTGTTAGTTTTGATACACAGACTGAATACCTCCTAATAATTTACATCAGGGGTAAATTAACCTGTAGGTTGTGTAGATGTAGTGAAAATATGTGTAACTCAACCCTGCCAATGGACAGACAAACCTTATAGTACAAAGCATTAGTTTTCTCCACTGTAAGATTTAAGATATGAACTTTTCCTTAAATTTGATTGCACATATTGGTACATTGTATATACGTTGTGTAATGTGTCATTTTGAAACAGGCTAGCCACGGTCGAACTACAATAGTTATTGCCCACAGATTGTCAACAATTAAAACAGCTGATGTGATTGCTGGGTTTAAAGATGGACTTATTGTTGAGAAAGGCAGTCACGATGAGCTCATGGCAAAAAATGGAATCTATCACCTCTTAGTTACACAACAGGTATTATCTTAACTATGTGTCATTTAGTTTTATCAGGATTGCTAGATTCTGTGTGCTAATAGAACATAAAAACGAATATACCACTATTTTGTTTGTTAAGACTGACCACTTTAGCTTATTGCTGGAAAGTCCTGGGCTCAAATGCTTCAAACAAATATCAGCCTTGATGCTACAATTTGAGTGGTTTCTGGGAATAGGTGAAACTGGGTCGCAGTGCTGATTTATCTTTGGAATGATGTTAAGATAAAATGCCCATCATTCATGACATAAGTCATGTCTTAGCGAACACCTGTTTATAGTGAATCCCTATCTTAAATGACCATATTGGTTTCCTCCCAATGTATTTGCCTACCGTAATGGTCCATGTATTAGTCGCACCAATGTATAAGACGCACACGAAAAATCAGAGAAATTTCAGGGAAAAAAATTATTTCAATGTATAAAACGCACCTGAAATCAATTTAAACTTCTGAAAGAGAGGAAAAAATCGGACATTTTGTTTACTTCCGTGACTCGTTTTCATTACGTAATCGTGTTAAT
>JAUMHA010415443.1:0-10562 GCA_032359765.1 Saxidomus gigantea
TTCCGTCCTTCCATAGAACAATACGTTCGTTACATATAGAACAAAAGGCGTAAAGTATGTGACACTTACACAATGAAACAAACACAAGACAAGTACATGACAGCACTAGTCAATCTTTCTATTTTCCATAGAACAATTGCAATGAATACACATAATATACATATAAAGTATACACATATGATACCCTTGACACTTAAATACACCTATAAACAAACACGAGACAATGATCTTTTACCTAAACATTGACCATAACTCATAGAAATCTGATTTTACTTCTTGTGTGTGTGTGTGCGTGTGCATGTAAAACATCATTTTTTTGCACAAAATTATCATATAAGATAGTTAGATACTGCCACAGATCTGGCAGGGTACAGGAATTCTCATGACTTTATGTTTCACTAGATAGCTACTGTCAGTAAATTATGACAATGTGTTAAATGTTGCCGATGTTTCTCTTAGGAGTTGTTCCACAGAGATAGGCAGGTTAGATCTTACAAGGCATAGGTTGTGATTGAGATATATTATCTGTTTTTATGTCTTTATAATATTCCACAAAGAAACAGTAGACGCCTTACCTTTACAACTGCTATAGGGGAGTAATACTAACTAAAATTGCCACTGGCTTTGAGAAATCATTATCCATACTTCTCTTGGAACAAATGTCTGCAACTCAGCTGACAAGTAAGTTCGGTTTCTCATCTGACCAATCAGAAACATTGTCTCAGGAAAATTTGAAAAATGACCAATAAGAATCTTGGTCTCAAAGAATATTTTCAAAATTGACCAATCAGAACTCTTGTGTTTGGTAAATTTGAAAATTGATTAGTTCAATTAAAAACAAAGAACATTTTCAAAACTGACCAATCATAACCTTTGTTCAAATATCAGCAAAATCTGAAAACTGACCACTAAGAATCTCTGTCTCAGAGAACTGTTTCCCAGATCACCAATTAGAATCCTTGTCTCAAAGAGTTTTCTACACAGCAAAGATGATGTAATCAATGAATTCTTTAAGCCTTCTTGATTGTGATTCATAGCCTAACAGCCTGGAAAAATTTGAAAAAGAATCAAAAGCATCTAAAAGTAAATAAGGATATTAGATGTGAAAAAAAAAATTACCTGAAGGACACTACTTCTTTTATCTTTATCAAAACCAACTGGTCTTTCAGAAAACAGTTTTAATTTTCAGCCAGGTGATATAGGAAAAAAATGCATTTTAATGATGCATTAATGGCATCAAAATGCTTAAATATCCATTAATGCACTAGGTGGGAAGTTGCCTTGCTGTTTAATGATATCAAGACGTGTTATCATGCAACACTCATGCAACACGTTCTGAATTACATTTTGTTCTGAATTACATTTTGTTCCATGAATTTGGCTGAAATTTGACAAGTGATATTCAAAAAAACAAAATAGACAAAAATAGATGATCACGTAATTTTGAATAGCTTTCTTTTAGTAATAGAAATTTTTTCCCCAGTAGAGTCAGACTCTAGATATTTTTATGCTCTATCTTCGACTATAGCTCCTCATCAGGTATGTATCAACAACAGTTCATTTGTTGCTAAGCAACCCCCCCAGATCAGCTTTCATGGTCTATCTGTCGTTTCAATCAGAAGCACAATCTATTTTTATCAGGTTTAGTGCTTGAGCAAGACAACTGATGCCAGACATGTTTAAGTCCACCTAGATGGGAATTGGTACCAGTAATGGGAATGGGAACCAGCACTGAAATGGGTACAAGCTGTGCATGAGTACATGCTTAATGAAATTCATAACATGGTAGATGCCAGGATTTAAACCTGTGTGTCTAGCAAATACAAAGTAAGAACTCCACTTAACTGAAAACAAACAGAAAAAAGTTGTGCAAAGTAATGGGCTCTTTTTCATAAACCCCGACTTATGGATGAAGTCGACTTTTGGCCGAGTATTTACGGTTATCGGTTTGATCAAAGATGATGCCTTCAGTGATTGACATAAGTTTGAATAAATTCCTACAAACTAACAATTTGTTCCCCACCCTCATGAAGTAGTTTGTGCAATGGTTAACATCCATGGTAATGCTCAAAATTTTATTTATGTAAATACAAAGCAAGAAATAAAGCTGTATTATGTTCAGTTTAAACATTTTTATCCCCTTGGTTAGAGACTTCCACGCCAGAAAGAGCTTACACGCATGCCCTTCAATACTTCACACGTCAGCCAGTATCAACTGTAACACTCAATTTCTAAGTTAAAGAATGTACGAAATGCAGTCTTCAATTTAAAAAGACGAGTTTGGAACTGTTTTTTCAACCGTTTGTTTAACCGGTTTTTACAGCGAGAATGAAGCTACAACACGTAGCATGCCAGTCATATCCAAGACAACGACAGGTAATAAAGGTATCAGATTTAGCCGTGCCAACTATATGACAGTGGTTGTACCTATCTTCTGTTGCTGCACCTAGATCCCAACACTGATTATTGGAAGATGAATTCAATTCTTAACTTTGTTGGGAAATTACTTATCTTTCGATGCAGAACAACGCATATTTTCTCACTTGTTAAACAAATTTTAACCTGACATAGGAAAGATTGCGCTGCTGAATGAAACACAACATCTGTTTAACCTAACAACTGCGGCTTTAAATATAACCTCCGTAACAAACAGGACATTCGCTTACAATTTTTCACTTTATTTTTACCGACTGTTGGTTTTTATGAACAATATATAGCTACTGCATTTTTTTTCAACTCTTTTCCTACGTGCAGTCTTATTAAGATCTGCTGAGTTTGCTATTCAGTCATTGAAGTTTTCCACATTTTTAGCACCCCATTGCAGTTTATCTATATTGTTCCTGGAAATCAGTACAGTAGACTGTTACCGGATTCTCAAGATAAACTGCCGACTATGTCACACATGAACACTCAGGTCAGTTAGCGGAGCTCAAACCATGGACCGTAAGTCAGTGGCAGGTTAAGCTACCCTAACTACTCAACCACGAAGTCAGGCCCTGTAAAGTATTATGTACATTATCATGAAACGAAATATTTGTACACTATTCAAAACTTATCTAGGATACTGTTTCTGTAAACACAAATATTTTCACAAAGCATATTCCTGTGTACTGAGCTTTTAAGTCATTACATCTTGAAAATGTGCCCAGATGTCGGATTTCCAAACGCATTTTACAATTCAAATACATGCTGCAATGATAAATGCAGAAAAAGATCATTTCAAACAGTTTCGGAAAACTGAAGACAATTTTCTCACACGGGCGCGAGTAACATCTTTTTTATCACTGAACTTACTGGTGGCTTAAAACATTTGGTTTGCATTAAAGCCTCAACGTTTTAAGAATTTTTATGAAAACTGGTTAAAAGCATGTGCATGGGTAATAATAATAAAGCTTCCGTAATGACAGACAGTTGCCGGTAATGATTTAACTCGTCTAATCTGCTTCTGTACAGGCAAATTGCCCGCCCAGGACTTCATCATCAATACATGTGCAGTCTTTTTTTTGTTTCAGTAACTATGAGAGACACAGGTGGGTTTTTGGTAACTTAATAAAGTACAGTCATACTTTACAGCACTGTTCCTAAGCTAAAAGATAAAGTAGAAGCTTATGACATATTTCTTTTATATGAACACTTTACATGACATAATATCTCTTTTATATGAACACTTACAATATATTTCTTTTATATGAACACTTTATATATGACATATACCTCTTATTTGAACACTTACAATGTATTTCTTTTATATTAACACTTACCATATATCTCTTTTATATTAACACTTTATTTGACATTGTATCTCTTTAATATGAACACTTATGATATATTTCTTTTATATGATATATTTCTTTTAAATTAACACTTTATAATATGATATATCTCTTTTATATGAACACTTACAATATATTTCTTTTATATGAACACCAAACAGTTTTGAGTTTCAAATTTTTGACGGGACTAAAAAATGTAAATTTACAGTTTTACCTGACTCAATTTTACAATGATTAGTTTGCAAACGTAAAAGAATTAAATCAACAGCTAATTCATAATTCATGAAATTAATATCTGTAAGGACCTCATGATGTCGTCTTTCACAATCTATTTTGACGTTTTTATTTTTACCACACCTTGTAAGAACAGCTCGTAACACTGAGCCGTCACATGAATCAAACTGCCCTAATAACGTAATTACGCAATATTTATTCATAACCAAATCATAAACGGATTAAAATAGTTCAAGGAAACGTCAAGCATATTACTATAACCTTTAGCGTAAAGACAATTCAGCTTTGTGAATTGTAGGTGCTATGCAAATACCAAAGATACCATTCATTTCATAAAGACTTCCCTGACCCTGAAAAAAACTCTTAAAAAGAAACCTTTTTAAAAAAAAGCACGCTGAAAATTCTGACTGACATCAAATATAATCGGGGGTGACAAGGCATCAAATAAAGACAAATGCAGAAAGCAACCTTTACACTGACATAGACATGCACTTGGCATTTAAAAAAGACTTAGATACTGTTACAGCACATAAAATAGGTCCCTAGGCAAGAAAATGAAAAGCTATCCTCTTTTTTCCCCCTAAATTTTATGCTACGTGGTGGCACTGCTTATCATATTCCCTTCGTTTTGCTTTTTTATGAGAAAAAAAGCCCTCCTTGATGTGACATAATATATTGCCTTTAATTTTACATGAATTCCTTTAATAACTACGGAATGAATATGAATAAAAAGATGCCTGTTGTCTACTTCTCAAGAGGTTAATAAATGATTAAAAAAATAACAAGTCCCCTTAGTGAATTTGTTCCCCTTAAATTACAAAAAACATCTATTTAAGTGTTATTTATTAGCTACGGTATTATATAACAGTTTGGAGTTCTGATGTTCATTTATATGCCATGCCTTGCATGCCTTCATAACTAATTTATAACAACTAAACATCAAAAGAAAATCCCATTGTTCATTAGCCAATAAACAACACTTTAAAGGAATTATTTTTGATTTAAACTTTACCAAAAATTACAAGAAAGACAATGGTTGAAATTGGTAATCTTTGCCTGGTAGACATTTACTGCAATGTCAAGCAGCACAATGTGACATCATTTATGACCTCATAATTGTTTTTTATGTCAGTGTTTTTCAAAACGTTTACTGACTCTATTTAACAATGAGCTGCTTCAGTAGCAGGCAACCATCTACAAACTTTAAGCAGGTTTACTGCACATCATATTGATCAATGAAAACGTTAAAAGCAATTAACTTATATATTATAATATTTTAATATATCATTCATTGAATTTTTATTACCCGTTACATTATTCATAATTGTATAGACTATAAAATTTACATAAATAATCGTATATTCTTAGCATTGATGGTGTCATTTATAGGTTCTGTACTTTTTGGCATAATCTGACATAACAACATAATGTTCCCTGTCAAATTTAGCATATCAATGAAGACTTCATTTTTTAGGCATTGAATATTTATGTTTCAAATCTCATGAGATTTTGCATAGGCATTCTGTGGCCGTTACATCTACCTGCATAAAAATCATGAAAAAGAGGATTTTATTGGAATGTATAATAAACTACAAAGTAAGCCTGTGTCATCATTTTCAATCAAATGGAAGTGGCTTGATTCCAGCTTTTCAATCAAATGGAAATGGCTTGAGCCCAGCTTTTCAATAAAATGAAAGTGGCTTGAGTCTGGCTTTTCAATCATGTGAAAGTGACTTGAGCCCAGTTTACCAATTGTAATGTAAGCACATGCAGAGAAGATGTTACACAGAAATTTCTAGCATGTGCATTCATTTTGAATGGTTACCCATGTCGTGCCAGTAGTTTTGAACATGTAAGTTTTTCGTTAGTCAAATACATTGACATGTAAAATTTCATTTGTGCAAAAATGTACTTGGTTTTGACCTGCCTTGAAAGTTCCTCTGACTAACAACTTTTGCTATACTGAAGAAGCCCTTTTTTCAGTGTCTTTGAAATTTTTTTATTACCGACTTCATGTTTACATGTTCCTTTAATCATAAGGCAAAACACTGTAAGTTTCTGCTCGGAATATCAAGTGTAAACATCAGCAAGTGTTTTCTACTTTCACTGAACCAGAAACCTCGCCACATGCTGAAGGGGTGCAGTATTTACAAGTGCGCCAGTCGCAGGCCAGTCAAAGAAATCCTAGAAAACAGAAGATAATAATCCGCAAGCTGCCAGTTTTTTTTCAGAAGCTTGGAGAATTAAGAGTCTTTATGTATTTTAAAGTAAATTTCAATGCTATGAGAAATACAGTATTATGTTCTAATTCATGTGCATGACCCTTTTTATTTTCGATGCATTTGCGTTCAGTCTTGTTGATATACCTACTAATTAATTTCTCGGACACTGGGTATACAGTAAGATTTTGATTGGTTAGCTGGGTTTCTAAGCAACTATATCAGGAACAATAAGTGAAGTAGGATGGTCCAAAAAGAATTTGTATATTTACAAACTAATCGGATCGAACATATTTGTTCAAACTTTTAACATTTTTAAAACAGCAGACCATTCCAATAAATAAAGCCCTATTTTCCATTTAGTTTAGTTTATACTCATTTATTACAGGAAAAACCAGTCATATGAGGAGGTACTGTCGTGACCACAGTGGGGCTTGAACCCACATCCAAGATGAGCTGCAGACACCTTAACCTCTACACCACATGTACGCTAATGATTTACTGCAGCATGATGAAGGTTCAATGTACAACAGAATGTCAACACAGTTTAAGCTCGAACATAACAGTAATACTTTCAACCCTACTAGCTTACAAACTTCTGTTAAGCATTTTAACATGACATTTTCTTGTAACTGCTCAACAGTATAAAATTTGTCATTTAACGAAAATGATAAATTTTTATTTATGATATTAAGCTTTTAATTATACAAATATTTGTTCAGTGACCAGGGGGCACTGGCTTACGGAGATTAAACAGAAACTGCGATCATCACTTTTTGTTTACATTTCCTCCTTTGTTACCCCATTTGACCAGGTAAGTCGTGTTATTCAAACACTTCCCTAATCAGAAATTGCGATAAAAACTTATTGTCGCGGTACGAATGCACAGGTAACCATGACAATGGAAGAAAAGTTTAAACCTTTCAATAAATAGTTTGAGTCACTATGTCTTAATTTTCCCAAATCATCTTCATTTACCAAAGACGACTCTTAACAATGGAGAAAACATAATATTATTTTCAAATGCTAACAAAGGCCTTCTTATACGTCAACGAAAACAATGTACATTTGCAACGGGAAATCGGGATTTTAAGAATAGGAGTGTCACATGTACAGTGACAATGGTACACTAATTAGGGCAGAAAATTAACAATATGTCAGATTCAGGTTTTTCGTGCCTAGTGTATTTAAGCAACTTCATTCATTGAAACATGAATGTTATTGTACCACTCCCTATCTATTATGATAATTCAATACTCTACTGCAGCTTTCAGTCTAAAAGAGTACTGTATGATAATCAACCTTTCCATTGTGCTACCAACCAACGTGGTTCCATATTTGTGACTATGAGGAAATGCACGGATCTTTATCAAACTTTGCAGCCATGCAGTCTGATCGGGGCTCACACTGTCTGTTTATCTGTCTGACTTTGAGTGATTATAGCAATTGCATCAAAATTTATTATTGTTTATTCCGCAGGGATCAAAATAAGCTGAGGCATCTTTTTTTTGACGACTGTAAATCCCTGGCGCAGCTATGCTTATTTCAAAATAAAATTTTATTTTTCTAAGCAAAAATAATCCAAACAGACAAACAAGATTGAGAAAGCTGTTAAAAATTTGAGTATAACTTAATTTTAACGTGTATGTTTTTAAAATGTAAGTACAATATAAGCCCAACAATTTTAAGAAAATCATCTACAGTTGGTCTTGAGTTTTAAATGTTTCAAACAATCTGATAAAATTGAATGAAAAGTATTGAATTTCCACGATGCTCATCAGTAGGCCTAATACCCCCTGATCCAAGAAAATATCTCTTGTAAAAGAAGAATCTTTGAAGTTGTATTCATTACTAGCCCATAAATTTATTGCCGAGTAATCTTTTAGAAGAGGAGAGCCTAAATTTTAATTCCTTCAGATCAAATAACCTTGCCTTCCAGCTCACAAAGTATCCCCCTGTTATAAATCCACTTGATTGATAAAACAAATTGATGTTATGGGATAACCAGGGCCCCCGAGATCCCTTTCAAAGTCAAGCCCCATGGGATCTTGTCCAGCTAAAGTATTGAATGGCCGTGTACTTAGTTATTAACCCAGTGGCAGTTGGTCAAGCTGAAGGAATCAGCTGAGAGAACAATCAAGACAGAAACTAGGAGTGGTGCTGGTCTGATTTACTGCCGAATAGACTTGCTTTTGTATCTACTGGCAAAAAAAAATAAATAAAATAAATAAACAGAGGAATTAGCCATTATATAGTTTATATTACGTTTTACACAGCTATTTAGACAATGACCTTGTAAATAATTTTTCAAATATTTATTTGTAAATAAACTTGATTTTACCTTGTGCAATTATATTGAAGCTAATTTCAATCAAAATTAATTTTATATTCTTTATTTCATTTTGAGAAGGATTTACCATAAATATTCACTTTGAATCATCTCATGTCCATTTATCTCCTCTTTTTTATCTCATAAATCACTAAACTCAAGTAAGTGTTGGAAATTATTTTGTCCAATCAAAGTGCAGCATCGTCTGCAATAATTAAGGTAAATAAATAAACATTATATATTGAGTCAGTCAATAAGGTGAATAATGCTGATTTACAAAAAATAGTCATTGAATCTATTGTTTGTCCAATTAGACTGCAGTATTTATTGGCTGCATTTTAACTTGAGTAAATCAAATTATTATATACTAAGTCAGTTTAGCAATGTGGAATCAATGTTTGAGTTTATAAAATCTGAGTCTGGCTTGTATGTAGATAACTTAAGCATCTTTTGTTACACATGTCTAGAATAGTGCAACCTAGCACAAAAAGATTCCATTCATCAGCTCCCAAGTTTTCTCTCACTCTCTGCTCTGAATCACTGATCGCAAAAAAATACTTGAGCAACCCGACCTCATGAGCTAGTCTATTACAATCTCTGTTTTTATAATCTCTACTCCACAGGTGGGGGGACAGTGTGGTTTGTGGTTTATGCTCTACCATGCTTTTTCAAGGTCACTAGGTCAAGGTGTCACATTAGCTCATTCATATGTCATCTGGCAAACCGTTCATTCATAATTTCTAACTCCATTCATAAATTTGTTTACAGCTACTATTTATGAGTCAACAGAATGCAACGGTATTCTTTGAACCGCATTCATTCAGTAAAACGGGATTATGAAATGAAATCATTCGTGATCGTAAGATATTATACCTGATATTTTATTCAGAACACAGTCATATATTCTCCTAATCTAAATACCGTTATAGCGTTATTGCGCTGTGACATCGGGGAGAGTTCAATAATCTCGACTTTTTACTGGTAATCTTTTTTTTTGTAAAACACCTCACACTGTTACCAAGGCTGTCATTAAATTTGCATATCAGTTGTACACCCAGATATAAATACCAATGAATGAAAGATTAAAGCTGTATTTAGCAAGATTTCTATTAAAACGTTCGTTAATTTACATAACTGTACGGCAAGCAGGTTTTTTTTTGTTTGATCTCAATTTGATGAACATTTTAGCTTGCTGTTATTTTTTCGAACTAGAGCTATCACTGGTGGCGATTTTCCCCCCAGCTTAAACGCTTGACTTTTAAAATTGGACGGGACGCTAACTTTCACAAAATTGTTTGGTAGAGGTATACAGTTTTGTTTTCAGCAAAATTAGTATTCTAGAACAGTATTAGACCTGACCACTGAATAAAAGGTACATTAAGAGGCAGTCATTAACTTTCAAGCTTTAATGGAAATATAATTTTTTTTAACCCTTATACCCATTAACTTTTTAAAATGGACTCGTCTTTCTTTTATTTCCAACAGTACCATTTATTGCTCATTGGCATGGCTACAGAAAATTGACTGACAGAATGGAAAGCAGTGCAGATCATGATCAGACTGTACTGGTTAGGCAGACCAGTCATGATCTACACTGGTTGCAAATGCAGACTCATTCACCATCTGGAGGATAAACGTTTAAAGTCCCAGGAGCATAATTACAAGTAGCTCTTATTTTACCAAGAAAGATGTTTTACTGGCGGAAATTACCTGTTTTTGTACTAAAAACGTTCATCACTTTGCTTTGTAAATCCGTAAGTAAATGTTAGAAATAGAACTGTATCAGTAATTTCAAAGTGATCATGGGACTTTAACTATGGAAATACATTTCAAAGTGATCCTGGGACTTTAATAATGGAAATATATTTCAAAGTGATCCTGGGACTTTAACTATGGAAATACATTTCAAAGTGATCCTGGGACTTTAATAATGGAAATATATTTCAAAGTGATCCTGGGACTTTCACTATGGAAATATATTTCAAAGTGATCCTGGGACTTTAAACT
>JAUMHA010415454.1:0-10561 GCA_032359765.1 Saxidomus gigantea
ATATTTCAAACCGCTGATTTTATCGATATTGACTGGGAATACATAGCTGAAACTTTTAGGTTGAGTTATGATACTTCCAAAGATACTATTACTTATGTTTTGGAGGTTGTTTAGTTTGGCATCAGTTAAAGGGTATGTCCCTTTAAAGCTATGGCCCCACTGGTCCTGCCCTATCATCAGGTGGATAGCTTCTTCATAAAATGTTTCGACGCTTTCACGATATCCTTCAAAGTTGCGCCGAACGCGGCGAACAGTCCCTGGACTTTCCGTCGGCAAAAGATGTAAATGTGCTCCAGATCAACTGGTCTGCAACGTTTTCTCATTTTTTAAAATTACTTAACAATGCACTTGAAATCGGACTTCCTTCTCGAACATGGTGTAAAAATTAATGTGCTAACCATGCAGACGTGTTTTAATAAAATGAAACAATTATTCATTACATGTCATTTTTAGATTATACCTTTTCGTACTCAAAAATGCATTTATCATAGTCAAATGATATTTGTTGCACGACGAAGAATTATCAAAACAGATTGAGAGAAAAGAAACCTGCTTTCATTTTGTAATACCTTCAACTTTTATTTACTATAACTTTACTGGAGCCTAAGGTGTCCCCCTAAGATTAGAGCTATTTGAAAGGCCATTATGGAATCTGCGCGCGTTTCTAAGCAGTAAGAACTCAGTTTCAACGTCTTGCAAGTGGTCGCGTTGTCTTATATAGTATTTTATTTGGAAGAACTATGAACGGACGATGTCGTGAATTGTGTCGAGGACATTTTGAACTAAAGGTTAACAATTTGGGAAACTTATTCCCCTTCTACGGTTTAAAGTAACTGTTTTCAATATTTCAGTTAAAATATTGCAGGTTATCACACTCTTATGCGACACTTGAAAACATGACCTGTATCAGATAAAATGTCAACAGATCGGGATAATCACCCGGTATAAATGGATATTGCATGGATCTAAACAATTTTTTTAAGATCGGTAGATCAAAGTGCATTTTAACGCTCTTGTCTACATATTAGTCAAGTTTAACATGAAAATGATTTTTGAAGTGCACAATAGATTATTGTAGAAAACTGAAAATAGGTTTCAACCAGAATCGCCCGTCGTACCGTCTGTTTCCTACCACACGCGGCTGATAACCTTATATATGCTTCTTCCATTATTCTTCTTTCATTCAGTTTACCAGTCAAACATAACCAACTATTTCTAACTTCCTTGTTCCGCCAATAAAACACTTTGTGAGAAACCGGTAAACAAATAGTTTGGAGAGTATACCTCCGCACTATAGAAGAGGCATAAGTCATCCATAAATCATCGTAAATAACAGGATAGAAGTGCTTCCGTGGCGAAGATGATGCAATGCTGGGTATCATATAAGAAATAATGCACTCGTTAATATGTCTCGACACGAGACAAGGTGAACTTCAGTTGATATATGGAAGTTAAAACTACCAAAAAAAGTTCTGGATATACAAATATTCATAATATATTTAAGTACATACTCGTATCTTTCTATTCTATTAAAAAGCCCAGTTGAATATTGGCCAGTAGTTGACATTAGCAGTACTAGTATATAGCAGTAGCAGAAGCAAAACGTGAAGTTGGCATAGCAGAAGCTTGTAGTAGCAATGCGTACAGTTGACATTAACAGTAGCTATGGCAAGCCATTTTCCAAAAGGAGATATCTCTCAAATTTCAAAAAAGATATCTTATTTAACAGAGATATCTCTTTTACGCTGTCTGAAATATATTTTTATATCAAATAAAAATATCTCATAAAAATATCTCCTGAACTTTAAAAGATGTCTCTTAACATGAAAGAGATATCTGTTTAATCAACATTATTTGAAAGAACGTCTTTCAACCTTTTAGAGATATGTTTAAAAAAATACAGAGATATGTTTACAGTTACACAGATATCTCTGTAAAAAGAAGAGATGACACTTTTTGAAAGATATCTTGTTATGCAAAAGAGATATCTCTATCACAAGTCAGTTAACTACTTTTTCCAAAAGGAGATATCTCTCTAAATATCTTTCGTTTAAATAGAGATATCTCTTTCAAGCTGACTTTAGAATTTAAAGAGATATCTTTTTAAAAAACAAGATACATCTTTCAAAAGTTAGCTGTGAGAGATATCTTTCAAAGCAACAAACACACAATAACTGATCACAGTACTTTGTTTTAGACCAATCAGTGGAGAGAGCAATTCGCATTTAGCCTGCGGTTGGTAAAATTTTATATCCCCCTCCCCTAAAAAAAACAAAAATAAGAATAAATCTTTTCTTGTTTCATAAACCATTTTTCTTAAACCAATGTACCCTATTATTATCCCTAAAAAGATGTATCAGTGGCAGTATCAAAATCATGAAGATGCAGATGCAGTAACAATGTGCAAAGTTTGCATACAGTAGCTGGCAGCAGCAGTAGCAAAATCACTAAGTTGGTCGTAACCGTAGTAGAACGCTTTTATATCAGTAGTATAAATTAACTATATCACAAATCTTGACCTAAATCTCTGTCTGAAAATGAAAAAAATAAACGCATTCAAGTGTTACATATAGGCAGGAGATGTAACCCATGAACGTTTACTTATTATTTTATTACGGAAGTAAATATTTTTTCAGGGTGCAGAGTAATAAATAAAAAAAGTGTCTCATCGAAGAAGACTGTAACATGAGAGGCCGCCGCAAGTCTGCATTTACTGTTTGGAAATAATTGATTTTTATGTTAATGTTTATTTCACAGGGTGATCATTTAGAAGATTGCGACTAGTTCAAGTTCATGATGGAAACACAAACTGTTACAAATGGAGATTCGTTCGCTGCAAATGTCATTCAGTCAAAATGGATTTGATTTCGGCTGCAAAGAATGGGAATTTTGAGTCAGTTTTTAGTTTACTACAAAACGGCTGTTCGACAGAATTGCAAGACAAAGATAAGGCCACGCCTTTATACTGGAGCGCTTGCCATGGACATACAAACATTTGTGAAATATTGATTCAAGCAGGAAGTGACGTAAATAGTAGAGTCACGTGGGGTTCGACGGCATTACACGCCGCTGCCGATCGGGGCCACAATACGGCCATACAAGTTTTGCTTGAAAGGTAGGGTACAATACTATTCAGGTCAATGGTTTCTGTAGTTAAATCTCAAATGTTGTTCGCTTTTGTTGTTACTGCTGCTCTTTGATTGTTGTCACTTGTAAAGCTATAACTCTCTATCACTTATGTAGACACTGACACTGAATTTAACTAAAAGTCATGGGTGAAAGGTTTATTATTGCGAACAAATTCACAGGAAGGGATGGCCGTCCGTGGATCGAACATTCGTTATCGGCACTGAAAGACAACTATCGTTCCATAACATTCCACGGAACCCGATTTTACCCAATCACTTGTTTGTAATTACTACTAGTACAACAGGCCTTATAAAATGCATACATTAAAACAAACAATGCTGAACCTGACTAGTCGTTAAACAATGCCGTGTTCAATTAGCATGCACACACTACCTCTTTATATGATATATTAGCATTTATGACAAATTAACCTGCTGGATTTTTAAGAAGATGATAACAATATATCATTATATTCGAAGAAGACTATAAGTGACTGTTAAAGTTATGGCCGTATTCATCTTACATTCATCATTTATATCTAAAAATTAATTGACATCAAGATATGCAATTTAATGCACCATTTTGCCTATCTAAGTATGTAACTTTAATTAACTTCATTAACGAATAAGAAATAATTTCCTTCATTAACGAATAAGAAAAAGTTGCGAAGTAATTTTCAATTTTGCAAAGTTTTTAATTTAGTAGGAACATACGAGCGTGCAAGTAAAATGTGTCGGAAATGTTTTTCTGTGATGTTATGATACGTAAGACTATTTTACGAGTCTTTTGAGCATTTTATGACGCCGGTTGACGTAATCAAATTATAAAACTTGATTTATGTCTACACATCGCTTAGTCCTAAAATAACGAACTTGTTCACGTATTATTTCAAATTTGTGGAAATTCGTGAATATGACGCCATTAAAATGTCGCGTGATCAGCATTTTATTGCGAAACGTAAAGCGTGCAAGTCTTCTTCAGACATAAAGACAAAACGCACTGTTTTGTTAAGTTATAAACTTAAAGATATAAATTTTCAAGATATTTTATAAAAAGGATTTAATACCAGTACAAAATGGGTAAATATTCATTTTCTCCCATGTCTTTTATACAATACATTGCTTATTGTTTGTAATTGTCGAAATTTAAATGTAATGAGTGTTCTTTTTTTAATTCTTCAAAAGTTTTTAT
Source organism: Saxidomus gigantea (assembly GCA_032359765.1). Lineage (NCBI taxonomy): Eukaryota > Metazoa > Mollusca > Bivalvia > Venerida > Veneridae > Saxidomus > Saxidomus gigantea. Next base: position 4,321 of record JAUMHA010415454.1, read on the forward strand.
TTTATCTCGAATGGTATATAATTATGCAGATCCTCGAAGCTACAATTTTCCATTAGAAATAATCAAATAAGCACGTATCCGCCAAGTTTGGCGCGTTTTTTCAACTTATTAGATATACGTCACTTCCGCTTTATCCCTCCGCATAGGCATTTAGAAACGTATCGTTTTTCAACATCTGAGTAAAAATTAAAGTTCATTTTTCTTTTTTATATAGAAATTGTCTTAAATGTTTTCTGTTAAATCAAAACACTCTGAACTAAGAGTGTTCTGTTTTTATATGTACGAAGTATCTAGTACGAAGCTAGAGTCGATTATAAATAAATCAGAGTAAAAATAGTGCGCACTATTTCTCTTCAGTGATTCAGACGTTAACGCAACGAACAACCGTGGTGACACAGCGTTACATATCGCCGCTTACCGTGGTCACAAAGACGTCATAATGACACTGTTAAGAGCCAAGGCTGACGTCAGTATACGGAACGAAAAAGGAAAGACGCCACAACAAGAAGCAATGGAGGGAGGACATCGAGGAATAGCGGAGGATATTGTCGAATATGCCAATGGTAAATCATTGAGTCAAAAATTAGATATCAAAGACATGTGATTATGTCAGTCTCCATTTATAATATTGAGTAATTTTCAGTAAGCGATCTTTTTACAAAATATTTGGGATTCTAAATAATATGTGGTTGCGACACTAGCGAATTTGTACCGGCACCTTCTCTATGGACTGAGCAGCCAACTGTATCTTTTTTTCCCTCCCCCCCGTCCCCTGCGTCCAACCCCTACACACACCCTCGCAAAAAGATACGGCTTACCGTATTTCATTTATTGTCTTATCCTTTCTGGTTTTACTGACGTAAGCATATTGTCTGTTAAGATAAGATAAGATAAGATTTCAAGAGTAAGCCCTTAATGGACTTTTTAATCGCTTATGTTCAGTCACGACCTGTGGAATTCTGCAGAAACAAGATTTTGATGTTACATGTAAACAGTAGAATATTTGCTTGTTTGTTTTTATCTTCAAAGTTCAAAGGAACATCGGGGTACGTAAAGCTCTTACCCCGGACGAACTTGTAGCGAAGAACCCGCCAGAGATCCGTGTTTCAAGTGCAGCCCGCCGGAAGTCAGAATGTGCAATCAGTTATCGATCGCAGGATTCACACGCCGTGGAAGAGTCGGAAGACCCTGATTATGAAAATTCTGAACGCAGACCTTCAGGTAAATCAGTAGCTGTATCAGCACATACTTCATTCTGATAATCTTTGCAATCTTGAAATTCGGTCAGCCGTTATTCTATATAATTATATGTAACATTTTTGCATAACTGCATATACTTGTAAGCAATTGCTTTCCCGGACTGGCTATTGAGATACACTATCGACGTTTTCCTGGGGAAAATCCCAATCATCCCAATGTTTCTATGTACAACTTAATTAAGAATAACAAAGTCAAGTGGCGACTTCCAGACTAAAATATATTTTCGGATAAAACTTTATATAAAGCAGTTACATCCGGAAGAACGCTACTACTATTAAGGAAGCCTATATATTGGACACTTTTTTGTGACAGATATGATAAATGTTAACACACTGCTTTCAATATTTTACAGTACCCGGTCCACTACCTACTTTCAGAAACAATTCACTGGATATACCGCCCCCAAGACCTCCTATTGCAAGGAGTACGAGTTTTAGCGGTAACCGCGACGGTATGCTAAACTGCTGCACGGAAAGTGGTGAGCAGCATAAGCTGTCGCAGATGGCGGCACGGACAAATTCTGTAGGTTCGATCCCATATGACACAAGTCGAAACTTTCTTAACGACGTGAGTCGTACACTTTCCACGGATTTCGTTACTCAGTCTTACACATTCAGCCAGCAAGAAAACTCCCTCTCTCAAACTTCTTCAGATTTTACCGATACATCCGCTTATAGCAGTGACACGTCATGGCGGACCTCACCTCTAACTTCCGGTGTCTCAAATGAACCTACGGAAAGCTCAGATTACACTGTGTATAATAGTCCTTCTACCCGGACAGGTCCGGAGTTACCGCCAAGGTCACGTGCTCCCCAAAGGCCGACTCGTCTGTCTATAGGATCACTGAGAGAACTTTATGACGGGAGTCCTGATGGAGAACTAAAGAAACAGCTAGTTGAGTCGTACAGACAGACAGAAAAGTTGGCAAAAGAAAACGAAGTGCTAAATTTCAAGTGTTCAACGTTACTAGGTCGTTTATCGGACACGGAACAGCTCTGTAATGAGCGACTTAAAGAATGTGAATCTTTAAAAGAACTCGTAGATGCCAAGATGAATGACATAAAAGAGAAGGAGGGTGTTATACAGACACTTAAAGCTAAGGCTGTCAATACAAGGGGTGATCTGACGAAAAACGGATTTAAGCAATTTTCAGAACGTCTAAATAAGACGTTGTCGGACAGCACTGTAGATGAGGTGCAAGAAATCCTCCGTGTAAGCTACTTATCTGCAGTTTTGCGTACATTAATCTATGTGTAGCTCTATTGGACTAAGTCCAGCAGAACTTTTGCAATGGTGGTTTGTCCGTCTTTCGTCTATCCGTCTGTCCGTTAACTTTTCCTTGATAACGCTCTACAGGTCGTAATTTTCATTTGACGTTACTAAAACTTGGTGATAAGGATACATGCAACTTGTAGATGTTCCCTTTTGATTTTGGGGTAAATGGGTCAAATGTCACAGTGACCTCCGTTAGAGTTTCCTTGCTAACGCTCTTCAGGTCACAGTTTTCATTCAACTTCATCAAACTTGCTCAGGAGGTTTCCTGTAGCGAGTAGATGATCCCTAATGTTTTGGGGTCATCGGGTCAAAGGTCAAGGTCAAAGTGACCTCCGATAGCGTTTTCTTGATAACGCTTTACAGGTCACAGTTTTCTTTCAACATTCATCAAACTTGCTCAGAAGGTATCGTGTAACATGTAGATGATCCCTATCTATTTTGGGGTCAGTGGGTCAAATGTCAAGATCACAGTGATCCGAACTTTGAAAAAACAATCCGCTCAATATCTGGAGATCTGTTTGACCCACATTCTACAAACTTTGTAGGATGATTGGTCTTACTGAGTAGATGATTCTTATTGTTTTAGAGTCAGTGGATAAAAGGTCAAGGTCACAGTGTTCTAAACTTTGAAGATCTTTACCAATCAATAACTTGCGAGCTATATCACCCACATCCTTCGAACGTCATTTAGATGATTGGTCTTACTGAGTTGATAATCCCTACTGTTTTGTGGGGTCAGTGTGTCAAGGTCACAATGGACACTGTAAGCTGTTCCTTGATAACATTGCAAAAGAGTTTCACAAATTTACTCAGAACAGTCCAGTCAGACCAGTAGAGCAATACTGGTCCTTTTTGGCCTCTTGCTTTTTAAACTTGGTGAGCTGTGTCGTCGGCGTTGTTTCTGAGTACTCTTTTTTTCTCATGAATGATCTAAGCGTTTACCTTGACAATTAAATATAATATCTGCAAGTACTGAAAGTACTTACCTATCCTAGATTTAAAGAATTTTCAAATTTAGAAAAAAGGTAGACATTTTAAAAGTATTAAAGTTTTTTGAATTTTGTATATATGCAAGCTCGTAATACTCTATAGTGCTGTAAGAACTTTAAATGAAAACCAAAATTATTTAAAAATTATTTAACAACATCTGTTAGAGTTACAATTGCAAATATATGGCACGTATTAATTGTTTTGCAGTAACATTTATTTGTTTTTGTTGTTTCCTTTTTGTAGGATTCAGGGCTCTATGAACTGACGATGAAATCGTCAGCTTTGCTCAAGATCAAAATCAAACCAGTTCACTTTTAAATGTTTTTTCCTGTCATTTTCTTTTTTAGCTTATTTTAAGCTCACTTTTGAGCTCACCTGAGCAAGATGAACTATTGTATCAGTCTGTCAACAATTTCTTGTGAGCACACTAGAGACTGCAACTTTAGTCCAATCTAAATGAAACTTTGTGACAAGATTCACAGTGGTGAAATATCGGTCGAATTTGACACTAGGTCATCTAGGGTTAAAAACTAGGTCAGTAGGGGAAATAATAGAAACGCTTTGGAAGCCCACTTGAGATCACATTTTCTACCTGCTCTACATAAAACTAATGTAGAATGTTTGTCTTTAAGAAACTTAGGTAAAAAGATAAGTTACCAGGTCAAACTGAAGAAAAACCTTGTAAATGTAGCAGGCTCATATTTTTGTACAGAATGTTTTATATAATTTTACTTGCTTTCTTTAGTACTTATAGTGTAAGGGAAGTAATCTTTGTTTGATGCAAGGGAAACTACTCTAGAGTCTACATTTATTACTCAATCATCATAAATTTGGTCATAGTGTTTGACTCCATAATATTCAGGTCAAGCTAAAATCTGGATCACATGAGGTCACAAACTAGGTCAAGGGGTCAAATAAAAGAAACAATCATTTAAAATCGTGTTAACATTCTTGTAGAGACATGTAATTGCGCATTAAATTTCGCCAGAGTGTCTGGATGATATCTAGGTCAAGGTTGAAAGTAGATAAGCAGGGATTAAAAACTAGATCACTTGGTCAAATCCAAGAAAAACGTTGTTTATACTCTAGTAGTCACATTGTTATAGCAAATCATCATGTTAATTGGTCGGAATGTTTGTCTTGTCAAGGTCAAACAAATATTTGTGTTAATGATATAAAGTTAGAGTTTGAGTTTTGGTCACATTAGGTCATAAGTAGGTCATGTACTCAGGTGAGCGATATAGGGCCATCTTGGCACTCTTGTTTCGGAGTTTTTTTTAATTAGAATACTGGTACCAAGTATCTTCTAATTTACGTGTTTTTATATCTTCAGGACTCTCTTCAAAACTTTGCCTTAGGCACGGAACCAGCCATTGAACAGTTTGATGCGCCTCACAGAGAATGGGTACCAGGTGTTGACTACGTTATCATCGGAAGGCAACACATGGAAGATATGGCCGAGATACAGCAATACGGCATACCAAAATATCTGTCGTTCTTGATCAAGCACTTGAAAACAGGAAGGAAATGGGTTTTAAAAGTACCTTTTATCACTATTTACATAACTTTTGCTAAATGTTTTATTTTGTGTGAGGGATGAGCATTTTTGATTTGTGTTTTGGCAAAAATGTTTGTTTAAGATTTAAGCTGGATTTAAGCTATACTCGGAGTCATTATATACAGAGTTTGCTGTTGATTGGTCATGGTGACCAAGTTTTGACATCTAATAAGGGAACACAAAATAGCTTCTAGAATGTTCAAAATGTTCTTTGGCTTGACACAATGACGTAAGTTTGTGCCACATAATTCAATTCATAATCTCGATCTAAATGCCATAGAAAGAGTTTAACCAACTTTTATGATGCTTTGGCATACATTGTTACCCCTACAGTGTTAAAATATCTAACTACGATTTGACTCAGCGACGCAGTTTTGACTGCATGTGACCGAATTTCAAACTCAATCTCAGTGGCTCCTAAAATGTAAACAACGCCTCCAGAAAGTTAAAAAAACGTTTAATTATTTGATCCGGTATCCTAGTAACCTAGTTACAAAGTTAACATATAATTCATCAAGATAAAATTCCTGTGACCAACTTTCATGATGATTACTTATGAAATGTGTCCGCTTAAAGTGTTCAGAAAGTAAATGTTGACCGACGACATATGACAGACAGACGACCTACCACCGGACGATCACAATAGTTCACCATGAGAAACTTGTGCTAAGGTGAGGTAGAATCTCGATAGCAAAATACTACATAAAGCACGTTTATAAGAATCTTTGCTCAATTCAAGTAGCGCGATATTAGTCAAGCAAGAGTAACTAATACAGTATACTCCGTTTATAACGAACTCATTGAGACCATTTAAATTTGTTCCTTATATCCGGAGTTTGTTGTATCCGTATTCGTTATAAATGGTATACTCTGTCGTAGTTGAAACTGTATCCTTTAATCTTTGCATCTTTTAACTCGTCCTCCGACACGGTGCAGTTACAATAACAATACAATACTTTACGATATCTAGTTATCTTGCAACAGCTGCTTGAATGTGGTTGAACTGCGTCAGTTTTATAGATTCGTGTTTACTGTTCTTCAGATGCTGTTACGCTTCAAAAAACGTGGTGACGGACAAACAGACATGTGGCACGTAAGTGAGGAAGTTGATATTATGGAGAGACTTTGTGATCAACCAAACGTTATGCAAATTTTACA
>JAUMHA010415465.1:0-10561 GCA_032359765.1 Saxidomus gigantea
GCGTCTCTGACGTTGTGTGTTTACATTTACCAAGAGTTAATTTTCGTGTGGTGAATGCGACATTTCATTGGTTGTCTATATTTAGTTGATTTAAACTTTCCATACACGCAGAACGACCATGGTGAATAGGAGTACATCCAGGGTATATGACGGACGTTGGCGTCAATCTCTCATGCTCAACAATCCCTTCTACCTCCGGGATTCTCCGACCTCTCCCTTCTTCCAAGCATCCCATAACCACTACTTCCTCTCGCGGCTTGAGAACTACCGCCTCCTCTAGCATTACCCTAAACACCCCCAGGGAACCAGCTGACACTAACTTCAACTCTTTATCCCCATACACGAGGGTCTTTTTCACCACTTTGATCTCCAAGTTGTACCGGCGCATAATGTCCAAGCCCAAGATAAAATCGGAGCTTACATTCGCTACAGCGACATCATACACCCAAACCTCCTCGTGATCTACGGCTATCCGTATGGGCATAGTCCCCAGGGTCGTGGTAGTCTGACCATCAGCTAATGTCAATGTTCGGGGGGCGCCTCCCAAAGTTGCGCCAAACTCACTGCACTTCCTGGCCAAGTCCTCTGAAATGATGGAGATTGACGCCCCCGTATCCACCAGTGCGTGCAGGCTTTCTGTAAACACCCGCACCGGCAGGTACAAACCGGGGTCCAGCTGCTCTACTACCGCAGCGCCGTCTCCCACTTTCCTTCTCTTACGCCCCTCCTGGGCCGACTTGGCTGGTTTAAGCGAGTGATGGGGGTCTCGCGGCGGAGCCAGTCTTCGTGGGCAGGAGGTGGAGATGTGCCCCACCTCCCCACAGTTATAACACCTCACAGGAGTCCCTCGCGGTCTTGGGGCCGGGCTGGCCGTCTGACTTCGCTCATACGGGGCAGGAGGCCCCCGGGGTTGCTCCACCCTTCTCTCCAACTCTCTCACATATGCCTGAAGGGCCTCTACTGTTAACTCCGTTGTCTCCGGCGTCGCAGGGGGTCTCTTTCTAGCTCTACTCTCCGGGGGTGCCACTTGGGGTACTTTCTCACTCACCCCCCCACTGTCTCTCAGGGACTCATACTCTACCGCCATCTGCACGGCCTCTCCCAATGTCCCTGGGTGCTTCCACTGCACCGCCATCGCTATCTCCCTGTCCTCTTTTAACGCTCGAATGAAGGCGTCCTTCGACAAGCTATCTAACATCGATTCCCCCGCGTCCGGGTAAGACATCGACACCAGCCGCTGGATCCCCTCTCCCAAACTTGCGAGTTCCTCCCCGGGCTTCCGCACTCGACTATTTAACTGTCCCTTATAAAGTTCTGTTTGGTTCGGGGGCTGGAATCTGCACTCCAGCGCCCGCATCAAAATTACGTAATCTGTGCGACTCCCAGCCGGTAAGGCTGTCAAAACTCTCCGGGCATTTCCGCACAACGCCCCGGCCAAGTTCACGCCCATCTCACACTCTGTCCACTGATTATGGGCCGCGACAACCTCCAGATGGGCCTGATAGTCTCTAAGCGCTTCCTTGCCATCATACGAACACAACTTCATAGGCCTCCTAACTACCGGGCCGATCGACTGACTGGCGGGGGTTGGTGGACCCCTTACCGGTGGAGCCGGTGTGCTGTGCATAAACGGCGGGCGTGGGCGGTCCCACGGCCCCACCACTAGCTTAGAATCTGCTGGCGACCCCATCTGGTCCTCTAACTCCTTCAGCCGGCGTCGCAACATGGTATTTTCCGACTGTATCCTTGTCTTTTCCTCATCCTCCCGATGCTTGTCAAATGTTACTCTAGGTGTTGCCCCCTCAGAACGCTGGGATTCACTATCAGGAGCCACCGGAAGTACTGGAGTGGGACCCAAACCCGAATCCCTAGAGCCCCCCGGGTCGAGTTCAAAGTCCCACCTTAAAGTGTCATGGTACACCTCTACTGGGCTGTACAGAGGGCTTTGCCCTCCCTCAGCCATAATTAAGTAAAGGTTCAATAGACATAGGGGATGCATGCAATTACCGGGGTTGTCGCCTTACTTAAAGCATAAACATAAGGACAGAAGGAGAAAATAAATTAATACGTCTCATCCAAGTTTCCATCAAAACAAAGAAAATGGTCTAAAACTGAAAAATACCCTAACACTACAACCTACTTTGCCTACCTAACACCAAATTTCATAATTTCCTTGACTTCCGGCCGAAATAAACCCTTCCCATTACTAACGGAGGTAGTATCTACATCGCTCACACACCATTCACACACTAACCTACGACAACGGGTGTATCCAAAGCCAAAACGGACACACAGGATACCAACCGGTGCCAACAGTATCCATCCCACCGCTGCCACCAAAAAGAGTCCTGGCCGACCTATGTAGCGTTTTCACCTGGCCGAGGGACCAACTAGGTCGCCGATCTCTTTGGGGAGAAATAGATGCCCAGTTCGAAAGATTACTAACCACATCTCCCACAACCGAACACTCTCACTTCTCTTAGCAATTTCGGACGCTGCCACCAACTACACTAGATAACGGGGTGTAGTTCCCATAGACTTGGGCTGCCAAAATGACACCTGGACACAAAGTTCGATCTGTTCAATACCAAACAGAGGGAAGACCAAAATTCGTGGGCCCGACCCCGCCAGATAGGGCTTCCGGGGGTTTTCTAGATTGACTACCTCCTCTTTTCCCGCAAATCTCCTAACCCAGGGCCCCAGTAGCGTAATGCTATGGCCGAAATACCAACAAGTGGAAGTCAAGGAACTCAAACACACAGTAAGGTCAACCAAAGTTTATTAATATATAAAAATCAAAACGTATGGTAAATATATATATACTTTGTTAACAACCTCCTCATAAATATACATACAACTTCATCATCTGATATCACAGCCAAAATACAACCCCTAGACATACAACGTAACCCACTCTCACATTCATACACGTGGTAACAAAACCTAGCACTAACATACACTACAACACAGCCGAGAGCTCGTCTCTCACCTCTCGCTAACCCAGGTCACACTGCTGAATACTACGGCAGTCGTGAGAGCTATCTCAAAACTAGAGGGAACCTATCAAACTAACCTCTATCCACCTAAGACCCATTTCCCAACAAGTCACTTGACCGAGTCGGGCGACTCCTCACTCGACTTGGCTTATACTCTAAAGGTAAACAACGACCAAGCGTTCGGCGCCGGTCTGGCAACCGTTGCTCGACGTATAACGTTGAGTCGGGGAATTCCAGTCGTGCGACAGGCTTGCAACTCGGGTTTGGCAACTCGGGTCTCGCAACTCAAGTCTCGCAACTCGGGTTTCGCAACTCAAGTCTCGCAACTCGGGTTGGGGAACTTATTAGCAACTCATCGCTCGACCCCAGTCTTGCAACCGGCTCGCAACGGAGTTGAAGAACGGACTGACTAAATGAAAGACCAGTCAACTGACCAGGTCGGCGAACCTGTACAGAAGTCTGATACGGGTACGGGGAACGACTGACTATGTTAGTCACTTGACCAGGTCGGCGACCTGTCACTTGACCATCGAAACATTCGACTGACAAGTCGTGCAACTGGGTTTGGCAACCCACTCCGCAACCTGTGACTACCCATTATGAGTGACTACATATTATGAAAAGACCACATAATATGAACGACTACAGAGTATGGAAGACTACATAGTATGAAAGACTACATTTTAGGAACGACCACACATTCCCAAAAGACCCTTCGCAATGAAAGACCACTCATTACGAACGACTATGCTTTCTAAACGACTTGGATCGCTTAGCAAAGACCACAGTTCTTTCATAAATACACATATTCCTAACTAGCTTAAAATGACATGGATGAAACTTGGAATTCAACTAAGACATAGGGATTAAAATAAAGCGACGACAACAACCCCTGGTAATCAACTACATCCCCTTAGAAAGACGTTTAGCACATACTCATTGTATATGGACTAAGGACGAACAAGGTAATATAATATCTCGGTTAGCATAGCTAAAAGGAAGTTTATACACCTACGTAGAAACTGATACCAAGAATTGACCCACTCTTAAGGTTAAGATCGAACTCTTTACATAAAACAAATATCTTTAGTTAGTCCACCGTACAGTCTAGGTATCTCACCTTATCAGACGGGTCTACTCTAAAGCTCCAATGAAATAACACGTATTTCCAAACTCCCAGAGGGGAGACGGGTCACAACCAGGGAGCTATGTGACCGGCAAGGGCCAAGCCAAATCCTGGAAGTTCCTCGCTACGACCCCCTAACTCCAACAACACACAAAGACGCTACACGTCTGAACCTCGCAAGGTATATCTAAAAACTCCGCTAAGAGAACTGCGTCTCTTCGTTTTGTTCCAGTTACACAATAGACGATCACTGATTGGTCGGTAAGGGAGCCGCCTCTCAGTGATTGGACAACACCAACTTCTAAGGGTGACACCTGTCGGGGGCAGACAACTCTCAAGTTGTTTCCGACGGAATCAAAACAAACAAATAGTGCTACCGCAGTTTGAACAGTGATACGTGGTAATACATGGAATGATGTAACACCTTAGATCATTTCACAACCCACGCCTCCGATCACCGGTGTCCCACCGGGCACAACACCAAACTCGGCCACTACATACACCTCACCACTACATACCAAAATATCAACTAATGTCGCACAATACAAAGATCAAATACAAAGACGTCAAACAACACAGTCCAAGACAGGTGGAACCTCACCTATTCATACATAAAAATACAACAAGTCAGGTTACAATTTCAACTTCAAAATACACCAGTCACTTGACTCAAACACAGGAGTCAATAGCTAACTCATAGCACCAGTCATACAAATGACTAAATCCCAAAAACAACATCTACACACAGGCAGATCTAAGCAGTCCTTCGCTCATATGTCACAGCTAACAACCTACAAAATGGGGGGCAAACTGTAAAGTTATCAGGTGTGCATACTACACAGTACAAAGACAATACAAAACTTTAAATGGCGGAATATGTGGAGGGGAAGTACACACAGGTACTATAATGCTTATTCTCATATCACAATAGCACAGCTCCCGATAAAAACCATAGAAAAGACAAGAAATTCATCTCATACCACATATTCAAACTCACACCCCCTCACATGACAGTCTAAAAGAACAATCCAGAGTAAAGTAAACTAAAAAGAAACATTAGAATAACACAACACCTTGCATTTGCAGATGCAAGTACCTCTTACGATACTACATACAAAAAGGAGTGGGATAGGCTCCTTTTAACCAACGGCCTGCTATCACCTATACGCAGCAGCGTATTAAACTAGACTCCCACCAGAGCTAGTAATAAACAATCAACCGCAGTTGACTAACACTCGGCAAGAGTTACACTCTGTCCGAACAAACGGTATTAAACGCTCTCCCCAGCTCTCCAGGCTGGTAAGAACACTCTATCCAGAGTACACACGTTCTGGAAAGAATTAAAACACATATACATACAAATCACGCTAAGTTCTAAAACTGAATAAACAAACCCAACAACTTATCAAAACGTTTTCCTGGTTGACCTTTATAAAACTAAGTACGCACTACTCATAATGCTACCAAACACTATCATATTACATAAAAATTCGTTAAAAAGTACATAAAACATTTACCGGAAAACATTGTGGTTTGCTTATCCAGGGTTTAGCCAGGGTTGACTGAATAACTAAGCTCAATAACCTTCCGTGCACATATATAAACTTCGTTAAACTAGACAGTATAGGAAAGTGCATGGAACAGTATTATGCATTCACCCCGTGAGTATATACAAGGATACTCACTTATCTCCCAAATATACAAAAGAAATAACCACTTGACTTTCAAGTGTCCTAATTGCAAAATTTACACATAACAAGATACAGGACTACACATTCACAGAGAGCGCACCATCCTGTGGCCGCTTGCTGGAACAGAGTTTCGGCTATGAGCCAATTATGACTCCCTCACCACTCCGGACCCAATTCTACATACGTACCACCCCCAATTCCCCTTAACAATAATTTACCCACAATAATTCCCCAAACTTATACCATGTAAAAACCATCTAGCTCAAATAACACTTCATAGACTTATAAAAACAAACCCCAGCCTAGTCTAGAAAAATAAAGTCTAGCGTCACTACTCGGATCAAAACACAACTACTCCCTACGCTATCCTCACCCAAAAATATTAAGGACAGGGTAAACAACTTCTACACCTGTCAACACCTACATACACAATTTAAACAAACAATTAACCACCCCAAAGGACCAAAAGGTGCGCATGATCACTTCCGAACTACCGGCGAAGATCTCATGAGACTAATTTCAAACCGAGGGCCGAAAACGAGCTACTTTACTGACTAAAAGGCATATAAAAACTTCCGATTATCAGCAAAGAATCATCCACTCACATACAATGCTCTCTAAACTAAGCTTCTCTCTTCCTTCCGTCATCCATCAGAATTATCCATGGGCGGTGTGGGAATGCGTTAAACGCAATCTTCAGCAATAGATACAGAGTCATTAATGTCCCGAGTGCCACACAAGTGAAACATTCCACTCCGTAGAGGTCAGCAACTGGTAAAGCTTCCAACATAGCACAGATAACATTCAGTGTTCCAGAAGGAAGTCATGTCAATTACACAACACTAATTCAGTCTCTATACGGAGGAGCTCGAACTATCAGGCACTAACTTTCAACGAGACGTTAACAAAACAATATCCGTGAACAGACAGAACTCGGGTTATCCAATTAATGAAACACTTATATTCCATCAGCTACATGAATTTAGAGTTAGGTCCGAAAAGGTTGCTGGTCACGGCAGTCCACTGAGGGGTGATCCCGTGAATACACTACTGCTCGCTCCTATCTTCTAATTGGCGAATCAGGTCAACCGCATCTTCCTCCAGCTGTGAAGTAGGTCGCAATTGCAGAGTACCCGTCCGATGACTTAGCTGCAGAGTTGAACCTCGCCGGCTGACTGCATGGGGAGACAAATACTCAGTATCGGATCTTGTTATCACCAGACTACCGTCGCTTTCCCGCGTAACTCTGTAAGTTCTTTCCCTGTGCATGGGAAACCAGTCTTCCACCGCATAGGCTGTACCCTCTGTCTGGGTACTCTGAGTACACTGTCCTTCCGTTACAGGTCGGGTGACCGAAGCACTAACCTCCGCTTGACTTGTCGGTTGCAGGGTTAGATCCAACGCTCCGGGGGAGACTGGTTCTACAACTGGTTGGTAAGTGACTTGCGTTAGCGGGTAAACATCGTCGGATGAATCACTCTCAACTTGATCCCGGGGGTAGGGGGTGCTCTGTAGCAAAGCGCATCTATACGTCGCATCACCTTCGCTAGTACTAGTCCCTTCCCCCACGGGTTGCACAACTTCGGGCTCGTCCCTGGTCACTGTTTGCACAACTTCTGGGCCGGTCGTCTCATATTGAGGTGGGGTAGCCACAGGGGTCGCGATGCCCGCTGGGGTCCCCGGCCTCGTCGCTGTTCGCGCCTGGTCGCCGGACGTGCGTCGCCCTTTGAAGAGCTGGGCCCTCTCTCCTTCCCTCTCAGCCGATGCTTGGACATGAGCCTTGGACTTTTCATGGCGTCGCCAATTGCTCCGGTCCCAGGTGCCAAAGTCGCAGGGTGCGCAGTAGAATCTATACTCTTCCGAGCAACGAGTCTCGTGGTCACGTCTGCCACCCCTTGTCTCGAACCACACCTTTCCACATCGCCGACAACTGAGATGACGGGTTTTCTTCTCCATGGCTCCCAGCTAATCTGCACGTCCGGACAGTACGAAGGCAAGACTGCAAGTGCCGCACCACTGGTACCAAGTGAACACCACAGTCCTCCTACTTTCTCTTCCAGCCAATCCTTGCACGGGCCTTTCCCGCGCTGACCGCTGGTCGATTCCATCATATTGGTCCAGGCACCAGAATTTCTCCCTCTGAAACAAATGAACTCGCCCTACATCATACATGTCCCCTGCCGATGTCAACAACACCTGCATGGTATCGGGTTTCACTAAGGTCAGCATTAAAGTAATTTAGACGTTCTGCTGTCCCGGACATTTTCCATACCACAACGGGGGGACTACAGGGTGGGGGGTTTATACAGTTAAAAAGTCAAGTGCTGAGGGGCCCGAATTTTCCTACCTCGACGGGTGGTGTTGGGGGATGGGGGATTATCCAAGGGACTTGCGCTCAGCCCCCCGTCGTCTCCCTCCCCAGGTCCCACCTCGTCATCATCGGTAACGGCGCCATCGGCGTCGTCATCGCCCTCCCCTCCTTCCGGGGCTTCTTTGACTTTTCTCAGCCTGTCAAGATGTATGGTTCGCTTCACCCCCTTACAGTCGATTACATCAAAAAGCACAGGGCTTCTTTTAGCAGCAACTATGCAAGGGCCGACCCAATATTTTTTGAATTTCCGGGGCACCGCACGGGTACCCACCGGATCGTGAAGCCACACCTTATCCCCCATACTTAGAGTCCCACTACGGGCCGTTAAATCATAATACGACTTTTGCCGTTCTGCTGATTTTCCCAACCTCTGTCGGGTGTACTCATAGGCCTCATTGAGTCTATCTAACAACTGGGCGGCATACTGATGGGTTGAAACAGAGGTCTCCTGAGCTGTCCCATATATTATCTCTAAAGGAGCTCTAAACTCACGCCCGAACATAAGCATGTTGGGTGAGAAACCCGTGCTCTCCTGGCTCGTCGAGCGATAGGCCTGGAGGATGAATGGAAGCAATTCATCCCAATCGTCATCGGCCTGGCTAATGAAAGCAGTTAGCATCTGCTTCATTGTGCGATTGAAACGCTCCACCAGACCATCGCTCTGGGGCCTATAAGGAGTAGTTCTGGTTTTCTTTACCCCCAAAATAGCACAAGTATCCCTTAATAATTTGGACTCAAATTGACGCCCCTGGTCACTATGTAACAGCTCAGGCAGACCGTATCTCATGCAGAATTCTTTTACAAAGACCTCTGCTACGGTCTTAGCCTCTATATCTGCCAGCGGATAAGCCTCAACAAATTTTGAAAAGTAGTCGGTGACTACTAAAATGTAGCTATGACCCCTTGGGGTCGGTGGGTTGATCGGACCGACTATATCCACCGCCACACGTTCCAAAATCACCCCCGTGGTTTGGCTGACCAACGGGGCCCTACCCTTCCTAGCCTTCATCCGCTGACAGGTACAACACACCCCTACATGTATGCCTACGTCCTTCTTGACCCCTACCCAATAATAACGTTGCTTGACCCTTTCAAGTGTACGTTTTATCCCTAGGTGACCCGCGGTGGGCGCATCGTGGGCCCACCTTAGGATATCAGCCCTAAGAGACTTAGGTACTAAGGCCTGAACTCGAGAAGGGCAACCCTCCTTCGTTACCTTTCTACAGAGTACACCATCGACTTCAGTTAGACGCTCCATCTCCAGCCACAACCCTTTGGCTTCGGAACCGGCTGCACTGATGTCTCGCCAGGCAGGACGTCTATCTGACTCCCACCAAGCCTTGACCAGTTGTACAGTCGGGTCACGATGTTGCGCCTCACGAAACTCCTGGCTGAACCCATCCACAAGTCGAATCGGCCGCAGGTACTCTCCGGGCCCAGACTCCTTCGTGTCACAGGTGTCCGGGGTCCCAGCTTCCTGTGAGAGGAAACCTTTCCCCGACCACCCTGAGTCCGGCCCTACCTGCTTTAAGCTGGCCTTCACCTTCCTGCGGATGTCCTCCAGGTAATCTTCGTCTTCAGCTACCTCGGGAGCTTGCACACAGGGCTCTCGGGAAAGAGCGTCTGCATTGTTGTGGACCCTACCTGCACGGTGGACTACTACAAACTCAAACTGCCCTAAATATTCAAGCCATCTGGCTAACTGACCTTCAGGGTGTTTAAACTTAGTTAGCCATCTCAGGGCGTCATGGTCGGTACGGATTGTAAACCGTCGCCCGTAGAGATAGGGTCTATACATTTTGACAAAATGTATAATGGCCAACAACTCCCTCCTAGTTACATTGTAGTTACGCTCAGTCCTACTCAGTACTCGACTACCAAATGCTACCACCCTTTCACCTTCCTCATACTCCTGTGATAGGACCCCCCCTATACCATACCCGGAGGCATCTGTATCCAGTATAAAGGGGCGATCCCCATCGGGGTAGGCCAATATGGGGGTGGTAGTTAAATGGGTTTTCAGAGTCTGGAAAGCTTGCTCCTGTCTTTCTCCCCACCTGAATACTTGCCCCTTTTTAGTTAGGTGGTGCAGTGGAGCCGCGATAGTGGCGAACCCTTTTACAAAGCGTCGGTAGTAGGACGCGAGACCCAGGAAGGACCGGACCTGTCGGACCGTCCGAGGCTGAGGGCAGTCTCGGATTGCTTCTATCTTCGCTGGATCCACGCTAATCCCCTCGCCACTAATCACGTGCCCCAAATAATGAACCCTCTTCCTAAACAGGTGACACTTTTTGGGCTTTAGCTTGAGGCCTGCCTTTCGCAGCCTTTCCCAGACCTGACGTAACCTGACAATGTGCTCCTCTATCGTTGAGCTGAA
>JAUMHA010415498.1:0-10558 GCA_032359765.1 Saxidomus gigantea
TTTGAGTTTCAAGTCAATACCTTTGATAGTATTCAAGATATTTGACTTTATGAAAAACTTTAACCAACGCAGACGCAGACGCCGACGCCGACGCTGGGGCGAGTGCAATATAGCCTCCTTATTCTTCGAAAAGTCGAGCTAAAAATGACTTTTTTACAATATCCTTTATCAATAATTATGCATTGAGGTTGCTTGCACATGTTATAATAGATGTATTGACTTTTGATTTGTCGTATACGATTTTCACCCAACACATGTAATTTAAAAGTTCCGAAAAGAAATGCAACAATGCTATCTGCATATGCATACATGCATCCCTTCACTTCTCATTTGAAATTCATTTGATGGTAAGCACAAAGCCTTTACCACTATATGCCTGTCATTTAAAAATGTCCAACAGAAATGCAACAAGGCTATCTGCACATTCATACAAATATGCTTGCACTTCTCATTTGCAATGCATCATTTGGTAGCAAGCACATTGTTTTTACCATTATCCACTTGTCATTTAAAACCGTCCAACAGAAATGCAATAAGGCTACATGGAAAGGTGTACACACATGCATGCACATGTCAATTTTAGCTCGACTTTTCGACTTTTCGTCGGCGTTGGTGTTACACCTTGGTCAAGTTTTTCGTACCACCCCACTTGATTTCAAAAGTATTTGAGGTATGGCTTTGAAACTTATCACACTTGTTAACCATCATAACCTCCATCTACAGACAAGAGTACATAACTCTGTCAAGGTTTTTGACAGAATTATGGCCCTTTTTGACTTAGAAAATGTATTAAGCTTGGTTAAGTTTTTCGTACCACCTCTCTTGATTTCAAAACCATTGGAGGTATTGCTTTTAAACTAATCATACTTGTTTCCAATCATGATCTTCATCACCTGACAAGAGTGCATAACTCTGTCAAGGTTTTTGACAGAATTGTGCCCCTTTTTTACTTAGAAAATACAATGAATATGGGTAAAATCCACTAATTGCCTAAACCCTTTGAGATATTGCTTTGAAACTTTGAATGCTTGTTAACATTATTACCCCCATCTGTAGGCAAGAGAAGGTAAGTCTGTCAGGGATTTGTTTAAAACAATTAAGGCCCTTTATCGACTTAAAATCTTGGTTAAGTTTTTCGTACCAGTCCACTTTTTGACTAAACTGTTTAAGATATTAATCTTAAAGTTGGAATACTTGTAAACCATCATGATCCCAAAACAAGGACAGGAGAAGGTAATTCTGTCAAGGATTTTATTTGAATTGTGGCCCTTTTTGACTTAGCAACTTTTTTTGCTTAAAACATTCTCAAATCTTAAAATAAATTTTTAAAATTTTTAGTTGCACTGACCTTGACCCTATTTACCTTGACCCCAAAAATGTTTTTTCCCTTAAAACAATTTTAAAATCTAAAATAAGATCTATTTTTAGTCACAGTGACCTTGACCTTGACCCTAGTAACCTTGACTCAAGTGACCCAAAGCTACCTATACACCAAGTTTCATTACAATTGTCACTTCTAACTCAAGTTATCGTGCAGAAACAATTTTTCTATTTTTAGTAACAGTGACTTTGACCTTTACCCTAGTGACTCTAAATGCAATCCCAAGCTCCTCTCTACACAAGCTACCTACACACTGAGTTTCATTGAAATTAGTCACTCCTAACATGAGTTTTAGAGCGGAAACAATTTTTAATTTTTAGTTACAGTGACCTTGACCTTGGCCCTAGTGACCCTTAATGCAATCCCAAGCTTTGTCTCTACGCAAGCTACCTACAGACTAAGTTTCATTGTTATTGGTCACTCCTAACTTGAGTTATTGAGCGGAAACCATTTTTCTATTTTTAGTAACAGTGACTTTGACCTTAGCCCTAGTGACCTCAAATGCAATCCCAAGCTGCGTCTCCATTTAAGCTACCTACATACCAAGTTCATTGCAATTGGTCACTCCTAACTAAAGTTATTGAACGGAATCCAATGTTTGACGCCCGACCGCCCGCCCGACTGACTGCCCGACATACGACATCGCCATTTTAATAGGCAGTTTTTAAAAAAAAGACCTGCTGAAAAATGTCAATTACGCCACTAGCCTAAGTAGACCACGCACTCTGCGCTGTCATCTCTACTTACAACACCTATTGCACTGTCATCTCTACTGACAACACCCACTGCACTGTCATCTCTACGAACAACACCAACTTCACTTTCATCTCTATAAACAACATCCACTGCACTGTCATCTCTACAAACAACACCCACTGCACTGTCATGTCTACTGACAACACCCTCTACACTGTCATCTCTACTGACAACACCAACTGTATTGTCATCTCTAAAAAACAACACCCAGTGCACTGTCATCTCTACTCACAACACCAAGTGGACTGTCATCTCTACTCACGACATTCACTGCACATTCATCTCTATAAACAACACCTACTGCACTGTCATCTGTACTGACATCACCAACTGCACTGTCATCTCTGCTGACAACACCTACTTCATTGTCATCTCTATTGACAACATCCTATGAACTGTCCTTTCTACAGACAACACCCACTGACTTGTCATCTCTTCAGACAACATCACCTGCACTGTCATCTCTACTGGCAACACCCACTGCAATGTCATCTCTACTGACAACACCCGCCACACTGTCATCTCTACTTACAACACCCACTGCAATGTTATCTCTACTGACAACACCCACTGCACTGTCATCGTTACTGACAAGACCCACTGTGCTGTCATATTTACTGACAACACCCGTCACACTGTCATCTCTACTGACAACACCCACTGCAATGTCATCTCTACAAACAACATCAACTGCACTGTCATACTGACAACACCCATTGCACTGTCATCTCTACTGACAACACCCACTGCACTGTCATGTCTACTGACAACACCCATTGCACTGTCATCTCTACTTACAGCACCCACTGCACTGTCATCTTTACTGACAACATTTACTGCACTGTCATCTTTACAAATAACACCCACTGCACTGTAATTTCAACATACAACACCCACTGAAGAACAGTTCAACGATTACATATAGGATAATAGTTGGTTTCGGTGTATTATCCCGGTATGATTTCATCGAGTGGGCACCAACAGTAATTTTCACGAGTGGCACAGCCAGGAATGAAAATACGTAGTTTTGGTGGTCACGAGTGAAATTAACGTGATATTACAAGTTATATTACAAGTTTTGCAGTTTATATTATGTTTAAAACTCCACTTTTGTTCAGTTGATTTGAACATTATGTTTGGAGACATAATCAAAAACATACATAGCACACACAACGTCATTTTAACGACGTCATCGTCGTTTGGTTTCCGGCATACTATTACGCCCAGTATACCGTTTGACGTCAATCCGGGTTGAACATTTTAAGTTTTCTTTCTCTGATATATTTCAGTATTTCACTAAAAACATTAAATAATAACAAGATATTTAAAATAAATTAAGTTACACAAGAAGTTTTTGCTTTAACAGCTACGATCCTTATCTTGTTGAACTTGTATCATATAACGGCTCTCTATGCAGTTATTTTCTTGTTGTTTTGAATTCAAAAGAGACGTATGCTAAAACACAGTTACATTGTATTAGAGTAAATGATGTAATGCTTTTTAAATATCATTGCAGGTTCCAAGTTTAACAATATATCCGTTACGATAGGTGACACACAGGAACCTACTGAGCGTTGCACTACATATTTTAAGCCAGAACCAGCTCCCGGTGGTAAAGACGTAGATCTTACATGTGATCAAATAATCAATGGACAGTATGTAAGAATAAGCAAAATATACAATGACACAAACGATATTTTAGCAATATGTGAAGTTGGAGTGTATCTGTGGTAAAAAGCCTGCCTGTCATTCCTTATTAGTACATTCTGGGGTTGTAACAAGAAAGAATTTGAACAGACATGAATCCTTCACCATGACTTTGCAAATGTACTACTTTTAACATAAAGAAAGTTCCCATTGATATTTGTGTTGGAAATTTTTGGACATTTTCATGTATTTTCAATGTTTTAGGTGGGAATTTCTGTAACTGTATCTCTTATTTTGATTATTGTCAACAACAGTTGCCGTTTGTCAATTCAAAACTGCTATAACTATGTAATAAAACAAACCTGGGTGAAAATTGTCCATATTCACTTACTTTTGGGGGCATTTTCATGCTTTTTTGCCGTTTTCAGTGGGAATTTCTGTACTTTTATGTCTTATTTTGATTATTGTCAACAAATACTTATGTTGTTTTTATTTTTCAATAAAAACTTTTTTGGGTGAATATTGTCCATATGCATCAACTTTTTGGGGCAGTTTCGTGCTTTTTTGCCGTTTAAGTGGACATTTCTGTAATCTTTATTTTTATTTTGATGATTGTCAATTCATATTTATACTGTTTTTGTTTTTCTATTCAAAACTACTCTAGCTTTGAATTAAAACATACATGGTTGAAAAGTATCTATATTTATCCAATTTTTGGGGCATTTGCATCCATTTTTGATGTTCTAAGTGGTATTTCTGTATTTTTTTATTTTGATCATTGTAAGTTTTTTTATGTTATTCCTAGTTTTATTTAAATCTACTGTTTCTATGAATTAAAACATATCTGAGCGAATTTTGTCTATGTTCACAAACTATTTTGGGTAATTTTCGTGTTTTTTATGTTTTAAGTTGCATTTTCTGTATTTCATTTTTGTGTTGCCCTTTCAGAGAAAATGCGATACACAGGGATCGCTTTGCCAGTCAGTCAGACCAGTTCGTTGGTCCGTTATAAATAACTTTACGTTGTCTATAACTTTTTTTATAAAAATATGATTTCTTAAGATTTCTTCATCAAACTCACTAATTGTATTGCTTATGACAAAAGGGGCATGATGCCGTTCAATTTTGTAGGTCAAGGTCATATTTGACAGAGTTATGCTGCTTTTGTTCTTAATAATAAGATGCACCAATGGTTTCTGACAAACTACATGTACTTGGAAAAGTACCTTTATATGTTGTTAGAAAGGGTAGAATACTGAAATATTGGTTACGTATTTTTGGAGAACCTGTCTGTGTCGAATATGCAAAAGACTGTATCTATTGAACGGTTTCCAGCAGTTCTATGCTATGTTAAAAAAGGCCTAAAGTAAATACTTATAAATCAAATTGGTAATTATTTATCTTGTCGGACCGGTAGTTGTTGGGCGTAACCATGAAGTTCCATGATGTATTAATCAAAGAGAAACACCCTTACCAGTTTGTCTATTTTGTTGATATATCTAGACATATTGTAAAATGCTTGACGCTAAATAAAGTTTTGTTTTCTAATGTATCGTTATTTGTTTTGGATCATTATCAATTGCATGTACAAACATGTATTAAAAGAACATAAAACTTTTATGAAAGTTTGAAAGACGTGACAAATTGTAAACTGTTCATGGCTACCAGTTCTATATAAAACGTTATATTAATTTTACATTTCATATTGACAGTTATGAATGTCACCTGGTCTTGTTTATAATTATAATAATAATAATAATAATATTCTTTATTTAATGAAGGTGACTCGTATAGGTTGTGATCTATCTTCCTCGAGGCCATCAAAAACAATAACAACATTCGTACAAATGAACATGCATTCACACAAACATACATCAGACAATAATTATAATATGAAAATAAAAGCTATCTATCTATTTATAATTGCTATCAACTAGAATGGAGCAAAACCTGTTAAGGGCTACTACGGAGATAAGTTTTCAGTTTAGAACGAAATTGTGTTAATTTATCAACACTACCTATTTTAAATAGTAAATTGTTCCACACGTGCGCTGCAAAGTATTGAAAAATACCTTTGGAAAATCGTGACTTCACAAAAGGTTGAGCTATATCAGTTTTACATGAAGATCCGAGCTCATAATGTGTATTATAAGCACATGTTGCTAAAATATCTTTCATGTACAATGGGGACAAATTATTAAGTGTTTTATAAACCAGTATACTTATATGATGTTTGTTTCTTGTGGAGAAGGGGTAGCCATTTTAAATTAGTTCTTTAAACAATTCTTATTTAGTATCATTCTTGCAGCACGCTTTTGAACATTCAAAATTTTGTTTAGGTGCTTCATGCTACTGTTAGACCATAACACGCTTCCATAATGAAACATTGGTAGAACATATGCATTAAAATAAAGGATTTGCGTATCTTGACTCAAATATGGCTTAATTCGACGTAATAGGGCCAGTTTAGAATTAAGCTTTTTGTAAACGTTTGCAGAGTGAATATTCCAAGTAAGGTTTCTGGCAATGTGTAAACCAAGTGTTTTTTTATGTTCAACACAATCAGACTGACAGTTATCTATGACAATGTTAAGACTGTCATTATGTCTAGTCCGATGAACAGAGCCAAGAAGCATGCAATTTGATTTATGAGGATTTAAACCCATATTGTTAAGCTGACACCATTTACTGACATTATCAACATCAGATTGTAGCTTGTTTTGTATTTTCCTGGCTGCGTAATCACTGGTGTACAGTGTTCACCAACTTTTACTACCTGTTGTCTATTTGTCAGATATAATTCAAATCATTTACATGCATGTACAGAAAAATGATACAAATGTAATTTGGTGAGTAGAATTTGGTTGTCAACCATGTCGAAAGCTTTTCGAAGATCCAAACAAACCGACCCTACACACTTTCCAGCTTCAATTTAGTTACACCATGCAGTGATCAATTAATCGAACAAGTGCTGTTTGACAGGAGTGCTTTTTACGAAAACCAGAGTGCGTTTTGTGCAAAATATTCGTCTTTTGGAAAAAGGGTGTAGCTGGTTTGAAACTTGTTTATCAAAAACTTTTGATAATGTAGATAAAATCGATATGGGCCGATAATTATTTGCATCCTGAACATCGCCAAATTTGATTAATGGTATTACACGTGCTAACTTAAGCTCATTTGGAAATATACCGGTCCTAATACTGTTGTTAATTAATGATTATAGTGGAATTGTTAAAATATCACTTATCTCTTCAAAATTATCGGACCAGTAACTTTATTACTATTCAGTGAATCTAAAATATATTTGACTTCTAGAAGCGTGATATAACTAGACTTCTAGAAGCGTGATATAACTAAGTGTAAATTTGTTTAACAATATTACTTGCTATATTTATGAAATGGTCATTAAACAATTCACTACAGACACGATATCAATGTACCATTGAAAACCATTGAAAGCTTGCCAGCACATTTTGATCAGTACTTAATCAGATAATAAGGTTGTAGGTGTACTTTATACAATATGCACATTTATGGCGTGAAACAAGACAAGGTGATATTCATAACTGTGCAAAATGTCAATGATAAATGTAAAACTGATACTATGTTTTTATTTAGAACTGACAGCCGCGAACTTTTTACAAATTGTTACGACTAGCAAACGTTAATAAAAGGTTTAATAGCCCAGTCAAACCTTTTTTCTCATATGGGCAGTGATTTTGAAAACATATACTAATTTTAGGGGACTTCTGAAGGGTCACACAAATACAATAACATCGATGAGACTTTCACAGTATCAGTAAAAGAAAATGGTTCATTCGTATTTGTGTTGCAATATGATAAGATGTTATTTGCAGAAATCATTTCGTCTTTTGCACGAAGTACATTGTACGATTTTTTTTGCATCTAATTTGAAAGAAAGTCACCCTAGATTATTTCTATTTTAATACGCTGACAGGTCCTCGATTATCTCGTTTTCACCAACTTAAGACGGCGACAGTCACCAGATATTCCCATTAGCAGCTGCTTGAATCATGATGTTTCTATAAGAGTAAATTTGAACGTAATTAAACATGTTGTTTAAAGTGAAGTTCATGTCTGGTCAGAAGCAATATAATGAGTGCCGTTCATCTAGTTTCTGTGACTTTTTAGGTCAATTACAAAGAAAGTTTCCTTAGTTTCTTGAATCCCTCTTGAACTCTCATTCCAAGCATTACCACGCTGAGGAAAGAGAGACAGTAAGTGTTTTATCACTGCTACTGTTCAACAGCTAGATGGACTGAATCACGTGACTGTGGTTTAAGTGTCTGCGCCCATTGACCCACCTCGTTCTCCAGCCGTGACCTGCCGTTGTGAAACAATCGCCCTAACCACTGAGCTGTCGATGCCCAGAACACTTTATTTAGTATTAGCTCTTTTATTATGGTAGGTTCATGTCCATATTATTAAACGTTTTAGCCATTTACAAATCTCATTTAATTGAGACATGCACATAATCATTGTTTGTAATAACAAAGCATTGTTTGATAACAAACTATCTACAAGACAGTACTGTGCTGGCGGGTGCTCAACTGTGTCGCAAAAGAAATGTTTTATGTCAAGGACTGAATACAATAAATGTGATTTCTACTGTTTATTTTATATAAACTCGCTTAAGTACAGATACTTTTTATTATGACTTCCAGTCATTCACGTCTTGTAAGACTACCCTTACTTTGATGATCTCTCTATAATATCGTATAAACAAGAGGGCCACGATGGCTCTATATCGCTCACATGAATACCAGTGCACTTACCTAAGGAAGTCAATTATTGCTAAAGGAAGTCAGAAGTTACTAAGGAAGTCACTGGTTGCTAGAGAAAGTCATTGGTTGCTAAAGAAGCCGATAGCTACTAAAAGTCTACTTCTGCAAGGACAGCTAGAGGTTGCTAAGGAAATCACTAATCAATATGGGAAATCAGAGATTGCCAAAGAAGTCAATTGTTGCTAGTTGCTAAGGACGTAAATGGCTGCTGCTAAAATAGCTGGTGGCAAGAGGCTGCTATAGGTTGTTACGGAAGTTACTGTTTGCGAGGGGAATTCACTGATAGCTACAGCACGAAGTTGTTGCTATGGAAGTCAGTGGTTGCTAAGGAAGTCACTTGTCCCTTGAGGAAGTCACTGGTTGCTTAGAAAGTCACTGGTTGCTAGGCGCTAGTTTTAGAAGACAATATTTTTAAAGGGTTTCCTATATAAGTCTATGCAATACAAGTGATCTCCTAAGCGTAGTAGTCCATTAGACAATGCTTTATACTACATATTTATTTTCTATGCATTTCGGTTTCGGAGAAGATTTATGAATGTTTTCCTATATAAGTCAATATGAACACCAGTAACCTGAGTGTGGTCAATTTCGAATTTAGGTGCAAGATTTGAACACACTTGGTGGAGGTTCACAAGACGATGCCTCATACTAAAGGTCTAAGCTCTAGGCCTGTGGTTTTGATGAAGAATGTTTTCAAACGACTTTCTACTTCAGCTTTGGATCTGAGCAAATTTTAAAGAACTCCTTGCCAGGCTGCTTATGACCAGGTTTGACAAAAATCCATGAAGTGGTTTATGAGAAGAAGTCTTTTGAAGCAATTGTGGACGACGTACGTGTGGCAGACAGACGACGGATATTCATCGATCCTAAAAGCTTACCCTGAACAGGTGGCTCAGGTGAGCTAACAGAAAATTAAGAGAAAAAAAACAGGACCCAAGAAAGTCCGTGATTGGAAGGAGTGATGAACTTCTGTTGGAAGAGCCCATTTTGAAAAAGTTGGTTGGTTACCTGTAAACCGTTGATTCCTTGGTTCTTGATCATGTGCACAAGATACACTATCATAGCGCATCTAGCTCATTAAATTAGCGACTTACATTGGCTTGTAATGTTAATACACATTCAACTCGTTTCGGATTCAGTGATTTATTGCTTTCCAAAGGTTAACGTTTTGGGTTGAAATCCTTTGCTTCTACAGGCTTGCAGTGTTACACACGTTAGTACTTTAGTCATTACAAAAACTATAAAAGATAATCTTACGCAATTAATCTAATTTATTTTTACATTTCTGTGCCTGTTCGTGTGAATTAATTTTCATATTGCGTACACTGTATGTTCATCGTCAGCCTTGGTAAGACACTTGCGGGACCCCAAAATTTAAAAATTATCACAAACAAACCATAACCTACACTAAAATGTGAATTAAATTTACAATATATGTAAAAAAAACTTTACAACTGTGTCACGTTTGTCAAATGTTGTTAATTTTGGAGTAAAATTATTTCCCATGTGTGGCCATTTTCACATTTGAGTGTCCTACAGACACTTATTTATAAAAATACATTTAAGATAGAATAATATAGTCACAATAATTGCAATAACTGCTAGGAATATCTTTCTTTTGGTATTGTTTTGTTCAAGGTAGTTCCATCTACAAACCTGGGTATGGTTCCCTGACATTATTACAGTCTCAAGGAGATTCTGCAATATTTCAAGGGATACACGAATAATACAATGCAGAATTTTAATATCACACGAAAATAAAATTTCTTAAAAAAATGAAATTTATTCATAAAACAATAAGCGACTTACTTAACATTTACCTACCGAATGGTAAACGTGGCAAGTATGGTCAGGCTATTTTATTGTGTGTATGGAACAGATATAGAAAGTAGACGTGGCAAGTATGGTCAGGCTATTTTATTGTGTGTATGGGACAGATATAGAAAGTAGACGTGGCAAGTATGGTCAG
>JAUMHA010415509.1:0-10558 GCA_032359765.1 Saxidomus gigantea
TCATTGCCATTAGATGCGGATGAACCAAAGAAATGTTCTAATACAAGTCAATCAGCTAACTCAAGTTAACTCTATTAAAAATGAGTTATATTGCAATGATGCAATCTGTGTAGATCATGATCATTATATTTTCTATGAGTTCAGTGGCCAATAAGTTGGTGGTACTATTATGTGGTGAAGGTGCTTATAAAAGGGGTTTGATGGTCAAGGGATTAGCACAGTGAACAGACTAAGTATTTCCTTAAGACCTTGCTTATAGCTTTGTTGTAAAGAATGGAAAAAGAAAAGAAAAATTGTAACCGGTCAATAGCAACAGAAATTTTAAACAAAGATATATTTCATTATTTACTTCACATAAAAGAGAGTACTTTGTTGTCACTCATGTTACAGTAACTGTTGTTGCCAAGAAATAAATATTATTGCATGAAAAAAGTCAAAAAGCTACAACATCTGTAGCAAAGAAACATTAGTTCTTGTTTTTCATGACAATTTACTGGCATTTTCAATGTTGAAAATGTGACACAAGTAAATTCATATATATTAGAATATGCCAAATGTAGAATATGCCAAAAGAACGGAATGTGTACATCATTTTTGCATGTGCAAAATAATTTGTAAATTCCAGCAGGCTCCATATGTCATATGTAACATTATACAGCACTAAATACTTTAGTTCTTAATTTAATTGAAATAAAAGTATTGGACAAAAGTTATCTGTCACCATTTCCTAGAAATAAGTTAAATACATGCGTAGTACCTATGTATATTTCTAAAGCAATTGTTACACCAGAAAGTATAAGTAAAAGACAGACTAAGGCATGGTACGTATGTTTTTGGTACGAATCAATTCGTGAAATCAGTGCATGGAACCACTGTATACTGTAGATGAGCTTGTATATTTTTTCAAAATAAAAATTGCATCGATGCTGGAAGTTGTTAAAAATGCACATGAACAACAGAAATACGTATCGACTAAGTAAAGCAGGGTGTCAACATCATTCCTTAGCAACCGGCAGCCATTTTATGTATATTTTTAGAAATGTGTCATGGTTGGGTTATTTCCGCTTCAATCCAACAGAGTGCATGAAGTGCATTCTATATTTAGTTGGGAAATTTTGCATTGTGTAAATAGTAACATACTGTTAACAAATCACTCACTGCTTAATTTATAGAACTTGTCCTTCATAACCCGTGTTTTTCTTGGCATTGTAATGACGTTCCTGGCGTTTCTCACTAGGGCACTGGCCACCTTATACACATACCTGCTCACCGA
This sequence comes from Saxidomus gigantea, assembly GCA_032359765.1. NCBI lineage: Eukaryota > Metazoa > Mollusca > Bivalvia > Venerida > Veneridae > Saxidomus > Saxidomus gigantea. The sequence goes on from JAUMHA010415509.1 coordinate 1,274, forward strand.
TGCCTCGGATAATCCGACTGAGTCCCCAACGAGACGCATAAATGCGCCAGTGGAGAAAAACCGAAGGGCAGTCAGCAACTGCAACATCGGTGAAACAGCCTGGGTCCTCCTCGTCTCCCTCACTAAAAATGGCCTGACCAGCCCCAAAATGAACAAAATTGTTCCGCTGCTGAAGCGGAACCGTCGCCGCAGGTCTTCATCGGACATACTTGTTATGGAGAATCTTTCTCTTAAGATCCGGCGATCTCGCCTTCGCCTGACACGAAAACGTCTAATGACCGCCATTTTGTTTTCTCAGACTCGGACGGGTTTGAGACACTACAGACGGTGTCTCAGAGAATCTGAGAAAGTTCTCAGCTTTTGAGATGAGAATACTCTCAGAATTTGTTAGTGAAAGCCAAAGTGAGAAAAATCTCAGGGTAAGACTTGGGTCTTGAGAATAGTCTCAGATTTGAGCTGAGATTTTATCTTGAAAACATTAGTGAAAGTCGGGCCAGATCTCTAATAATAAAGTCTTACAACCCTATTTATGTATTTGGGGTTTTACTTAGTCCAAGCAATCCGTCCAAATACCGAGAGATTCTGGCCAGATACAATAAAAACGTCAAATTATCTCTGGTTCTTTCAGTTTTGAACTTTTTCTTATAGCCAACGGCATAAAAAAACAACCAACTCCTGATGTTTAGGTCTGTCTGTCAATGACAAAAGTTTTCTGCAGTTGGTTTAACAAATCTCTCTGTGACTGTCGGCCTAATGTAGATTTGACGTCTGAAATATTTGAAAACAATTAGAACCGAAGTGATGAAGATGTTTTGATTACCTGTTGGGCTAAACAAACCAGAGTAATCAAACACTCTTCTCCAGGAAAGTCATCGTCTGGAGGCAATACATATCTCTACCAATCCGGGCATTGTATCTTCGGGGGAAAAAGCCATGGCACATAAAACGTATCGGACATAAACTGGTCCGACGGGTACACCATACTTTTTTAGGTTCCCATCACTGTGCTTACATACAACTTGTGTTCAAAGACGACTCCTTGTGTACCCCATACTTATGAAGGCTACCCAGCAGTAACCGTGTTTTAGTGTTTGACCCCATTTGCCCAACAATCAAATCGCTCGAATTTTAAAATAAACGTCTTTCTTTTTATTAAAACTACCTACTGAAATCACTTAATTTATTAAGAGTTCGCTCTAAATAGAAAACACTTTAGCTCCGCCCACAATCACGGAGTCAACTCTGTGACACCTTTAACAAAATATTATTATGATTAACATCATTGCTTCGATTTGCAGAATTTGAAAATATATATTCCCATCAAATAAAAAAGATATGGACTTTAGATGTGCAATATCCCCGTACCGGAAAATCGCAATCTAAGGAACTAGTCTAATGAATGAAAACTTGCTACGAATTGTCTTATAATAAATAGTTCTATCTTGTTCACTTTATATTAATTTCTTAGAAATATAAAGCAGAACATGAAATATGAGTTCAACGTAATTATTACTTCAATACTAATGCCTTGAAGCTGTTTCTAAATATAAGCTGTTTTTTTTCTGCAAAACAAAACAATAGTGCTCATATACACTGAGAAAAAAGGACGGTTATACGGGAATGTACGGGTTCGTATTTTTCAAATATACGGGAGTATACGGGGCGTATTTGCATATTATCCGGACCTCGTACACGTATCCGTATTTGAAACATCTGGTATACGGGAATTCCATCACTTTCATCACATCCATCACATAAACGGGCATCCGTACTCTTCGAATATACATGTATGTTTACTGCTAGTTACTTTCAAATATACGGAAATGTACGAAGGTAGTATCATAAAAAGTTAGTGTTTTTGTAGCTGTGTTAACCTTGCTTCATATTTAAGCTAGCCTATTGTGTATAATAATCGATATCCAGTATACTGCCTGTTATTTTTCAATTACCGTAGATCGTTTTTTCCTTGTATACTTAGAATATACAGGACAGAAATACGAACTTGTACATGCAAGATATACGATGTACACGGGGACGGTATTTCAACCACATACGGACAATATATACACTAGATATATACGGAGCAGGAATACGGACTAGTATATGCTACGTATTCGTATTGTACATGAATGATATTTCAACCATATACAGGAGGATATACGGACCTGTATTTTCATAGGATACGGAAAATATACATATTTAAAATCGGAATATAGGCTTATAATTTATATTTTCAATGTACGGACTTCATTCTCATCCTCTATACTTGACAAATACGAAAGGATAAACGGACCTGTATACTGGACATATACGGGGGGATATACGGACCTGTAATGATATATAGTATTTTAATTTGTAACCAGAACAAACTTTTTCTCCATAATATTAAAGTTTGATGTCATATGTAGTTTTGATGGTACATACTGCCAACATTTTGCAATGTTCAACAGTTTGTCAGGCAGGTTTGGTCTGTAAATAAAAAAATGAATACATAATCTCTATGTACTGATATGTAAATGAGTCAAAGTATACTATATCAACAACTAAAGGATATAATGTTTGATTGAAATAAACCTAAGGTTCAATTATAAAAGTATTGCCGACAGCTGTTGAATCCGCCCCAAGCCAGAATACACGTTTACACGGTTAAAGCGTACAGTTACTTAACTTGAAATGCGAGTGAAGGCCGATATTACGTTTTATTAAACTGTCCCACTGGCATTAATTTCGGTTGATTTTCTAATGAAATCTTAGGATATAAGGTCGGTATGTTGCAGGCAGGCGTGTCGCGGAGGCAGGTTGCCCGCACATTGAATGTGTCTCACAGCGTTATCAACGCATGTGGAATCGTTTCCAAATCGAAGGAAATGCAGCACATTTACATGGTGGTGGCCGTTCTAGGTGTACAACGCATGAACAAGACCGATATACTGTTGTTCAGGCCCGGCGCACTCGTTTTCAGAAAGCTACTTCCTTTACAAAACAGCTTGCGGAATGCAACAAATATACGGGTATCTACCCAAACAATAAGGAAAAGATTGCATGATGCTGGCATGAATGCCAGACGTCCTGCCACTCATGTTCCTTTGACTAATAACCACGTCATAGAACCTTACGTTTGGCCCGTGACCATGTGTAATGGAGACCCCGCAATTGGACCCCAGTTTTGTTTACTGATGAGTCTAGATTTTGTCTATACTTCACAGATAGACGTGCAGATAGACGTGCCAAAGTGTAGAAACGACTGAATGAACGTTTAACATCTGCTTGCGATCAATATGGTGGAGGGTCTGTCACGGTATGGGGAGGAATAAGTGGCAAAACCGACCTCACACTGCCCGCCTCACTAACCAATACTTTGCTCGTGAAACAATCGAGCTCTTGCCTTGACCTGCCAGTCCCCGGACCTCAATCCAATTGAACATGTCTGGGACATGCTGCAGAGGGCCATATCTTGTCACCCTGTGCAGCCGGTCACACTCGCAGAACTTCGTGCTGCCTTATCAGAGAAGTGGAACAGAATTCCACAATTAAAGATCAACCAGCTAATTAACAGCATGCCCAGGCGCTGTCAGGCTGTAATAAATGCTCTTGGATACATTACAAGATATTGAAACTTATTCCATGCAGCATTTGGAGAAATAACCACTTTTACAAATAGTGTTTGCCTACTTACGAATTTTCCACCTTAGATAACTTTACACTCATGTTCTAGTTCAATAATTCAACTCAGATGACTAATTAATCGATTTTATCAAATAAACAATACAAACAAAACTTAATATATCATAAACTTTTCAGTGTGTTATCCCAAACAATACTAGTTACAGATTACAAAAGTAGCCCTTATCAAATTTTGAGTAATATATACGGTTATTACGTAATCCGCTTATAAGGAAAATTCGGATACATGGAATAATATTTTCTGGCCGAACAATGCAAAGTGTACATTAAAGTATCCGTATATATCGAACAGCAAATATGTTCCGAAGAGTTAAAAATAGTTGTTGACTTTACATTTTTCTTTTGCCGTCTGCATTGTATTTTTCACAGCGCACTTGTAGCTAATATTCATAAGGGTAAATCATTACACAAGTGTAACCTTTTGGTTAACTGGTTAAATGGGAATACAAACATAATTGCTAAGTGCGATATTCAAGTGATAATATTTCGTGTTTAATAATTTTGAGCGTTTTTTTTCAAAGCATGCAGACGAAAATATACCTTGTTAAGTATTTCAAGTTATGGCAAGTAAGCGAAAACCAGCCTTCTTCCATTGTAGTTGTTTAAGTATAGCCAATTCAAACATGAACCTTTTTATGTTTCTTAAATCCTTGCAATAATTTTACATAAGATTACGGATATAGAAAAGGAAAACAGTCATAGATTTTTATAACTCTTCAAAAGGAGGCAGGAAAATCAAAGCAACTATAATTAGATAATTCGGATTTTATCACATTTGACTATAAAAATACTTGTTCGATACAAATTTTATTTCGAAATACATATTATATAAGGAACTAGTTCGACATACGGATATCACTCCGGATATATGGAACAAATTTGATCGGTCTCGAAGAGTTCGTTATAAGCGGAGTTTACTGTATTTATTTTCTGTATGTTGAGATGATAAACGTATAGTCTCGATGGTGTGTGTCCATCAGTGCGAAAATAACGACTGCAGAAATATGTGGATGAACATAAAAATGAAAATTGCCGGCTTTTCTATATGGACAATTGAGCAAATCCATCCCATTTTTTTTATTTCATTTTTGCCCGTTATGTCTCCTTTTAAGACAGATAAAAACACTAAATTTCTGTTGGCCATACATATTAGATTATAACTATATATAAATGTTGAACTATAAATAAGGGCGATTACCTGACTAAAAGCAACATATAGTAGTTCGCGTATTACTGAAATAAAAACATGTAAATATTTCTAGATTAAATAAAACATTTTGAAGCCGAAGTGTTACATTTTTGTCAATGTTATTTGAAGTCACTTGTTTATTGTATTGTGTGAAATACTGGCTGCATAAACATCAATATTACGTAAAATTACATCACAAAAGATAACAAGAGCGGGTCCGTTAAACAAACCTTAAAATGTGGCTTATGTAAATGTTATTTTGACGATCACGTATAACAATTTAGATAAATATATTTTAGAGTTTGATATTATATGTTTCTCGACCTCATGAAGTGCTCGAGGATCCACACGTTTGTAGGCAATAAAAAATATGAATGTAAGACTTAAAGAGAACATCGATACCTGCGACTAAGTATATATACCTGTGCATAAAAAGGGACCTATGCGGACACTAACGTTCAGCCAACTTTTTAGGGCAGATTCGTGCTTTTAAATATGCATTCATAGTCTGCCAATTTCAAGTTTCAATAAACTGCAAAATTCGTAACAAAATTAATAAATAATAATGAATAATTATCAATTTTATGCACAAATGTCCAGCACATCAAGACGATGTGTTGCGTGCAAAACCCATTTCCCTACCTCAAAGGTCATGGTCACACTTAAAGTTTGAAGGTAATGGAATCCTCTATATATGTACACATTCGTGTCGAGACTGTTACTTTGTCGTGCATTGAAGGATTTTAAATTAACTTGAGAGAAGTGTTAAGCACATTAGGACAACGTGTCGCGTGCAAAACCCACGTCCCTTCCTCAAAAGTCAAGGTCACGCTTGAAGTTTGAAGGTAATGGAATCCTCTACACTCAACCACTTTTCTAAGTGTACACCTAAAAGAAGTCTTGTAGTTTATTCAATTTTTAAGATATTTTGATGAATATATCAAAATTTTAAGATCAAAGATAGATATTTAACATTCCACCAGATTTATAAAGATAGGTACCAAACACTATGATCTGCAGCGATGTAAACACAGTAACCCTGTGATCATTCTGTGCGTAAAAACAGAAACTCGTTTTTGATTCACTAATATGAAATTAGCAGACTTGTGGCAATGTTCGATTATTCAAATCCTTTAAGAAGATGGTCCTTGGCAGATGTAAAGTGTAAAAAGGAGTTTTGACAGTTTTAACTGATTTTAATCCTCAACTGCATTTCAACCGGATGAAGATTTGATAGAACATGAGTACCATGACTTCATTTTCAACTTATTTGTCGCTTCGACGTACCCGTGTTCAAGAATTGTATTCGCTATTTCTCATTTATCACTCCTGGTCAGTTTGGTGTGTGAAATTTTAAATTTGGAGAAAATACAGCACTGTATGGAATCAATTAACGAGGTTTGTTGGATCATTGCATGGGAAAGGAAATTTCAGTAAGGTTAGAGAGATAAAATCCATCATTAAGTTTAGTGTTTAGAGAATGCTTTGATCAAGGCAGGATATAATGTATCTGGAATTGGTATTAAAAACCGTTTTTGTAACAAAAACAGAACTTTTCTAGATAATTTGGAACACATTTATAATAACCGTAATTTTCGGTTTTATGAATTTCACATTAAGGTGTGCGGTGATGTAAACTCTGTAAGACAATGAAGTTGCCATTCATTATCATCACCTTCATACCGAGTATTAGAAGAATGAATCTAATAATTTGTTGACCAATTTTCATGAGCGTATCTTCAAAAAGGGTTTTGATATTAAACATAATTGAGGTGTATACTTAGAAAAGTTGTTAAGTGTTATATGTACACATTCGTGTCCGGACTGTAACTTTGTCATGTATTAATTGATTCAAGAATAACTTAGCACAAATGTTCAGCACATCAAGAAAATATGTCATGTGCAAGAACCACTTCCCTACTTCAAAGGTCAAGGTCACACTAAGAGTTTAAATGTTATGAGCTACTATATGCATGGCTATTCTGTCATGGATGGGAAGGTTTTAAAATTACGTGGCACAATTGTTGAGTACATGGAGGACACAGACTATTTGACACCTCTTTTGGAGGCATTTGTCACTTGTTAGGGACAGCTCTTGGTACGTCATCATTGTGGACGACATTATTTGTCATCGAATGAAATAAAGGCGTTACAGGTATCTTTAGATGATGTTATATTACATAATTGTGATGTGCAGTGTTTTAAAGGGCCATCGCCGGTAGGACCTACACACACTATTTGTGGATGTAGTTTTTCAGTAGCAGACAATGGAGTTTTGTACTACAAGATATCTAGTTACTAGTAAACTCGCTCATTCATATGCACTAGGCCTAAAGTCTAGACAGTATGTTTTACATTTCAAGCTGGTCAATGTTTACATGATCAGTAGATGTTCTCAAGTTGCTTAGTAAATAAAGTTTTAGTAGGTGTTACCAGAATGGTCATAAAAAACCTACAGTTTCACTACTTGTAGTTTAAATCTAAATCCATTTCAATTATTATTAAATGTTATGTTAATGTCTATAAATCTGAAAATGTATTGTGTTGCAATTTGGGTAATCTATACAGAAAGAGAAGCCTGATACCTTTAAATTTATACAATGCACATTTAAGTATTTACTAGATCTAGAAATTCAAATTAGCAAAATTATTTGTAACAAGTTCAATTCAATTGGAAACTGTATTACATGTATCTATTTTCCCTATTGATGAAAAGAATATATGTTGTCTGTTGTTGTTAATTGGAAGCATACTGTACTAAATAATGTACTGAAGCAACAAATTAGCAACTTATAAGCCAAAATGATTTGGGTCAAATAGATAACCACATTATATTTTAGTGATGGAAGTAAGACATTATTATCATCAAAACATTTTAAGTAGAGGACTCTAAATTGTTTCTATTTTTGGTGCAAAAAAACATAATAGAACTTTTTTATACATTCAGTTAAAGTTTTACTATTTTGTTGAAAATAAAATGGCACGTGTCACCTTTCATTTTATGCACAAAAAATATTTGGAAGCTACCAATATGTGAAGGACAGGTAATTTTTTAAAATATATATAATTTCTTTTCTGTTTTTCAACATGTACATAATAACAACAAGTTAATAAATACAAGTGTATAGCATAAGGCAAATGAATATAGGCTAAATCTTTTGACAATTCAGTATATGTAATTCAATATTTTCTGTAGTTTTTAATATTTAAAACAATGTAATTGAGTAGAAGCAGAATTTTTGTTGAGCCAATCTAGGTATAAAAGTCAGAGTATTAGACATGACAATATACTTGCTATATGAAGATAGATATGTATACTATAACATTTCAAATCTAAGGCTTATTATCATTCAAGCTTTAAAGCAATTTTAGACAAAGGGAAAAGGGTAACAGTTAAGCAATGCATGTATGTTAAAGCTAGCCGATAAGAAAACGAAAGGTGCTAGACTGACGCTATGCAGTTCTATCTTCTCACAGTTATATTAAGTATCTGCCTAATATTTGTATTAGACATTTCAGATTCATCTATACATAATATAATCGACTATTTCAGTATACAAGCAGGTGTTTGTTAAAGATGTTTATGATTAGTAACCGATGATAATTGTTTTGAGACTTCCCATGTCTTTATTTATACCGCATTTTGAAAAAAACAATTGTTTTTACTTCATAAAAGATTTTATTTAGAGCGGGACATTCATTATACATGTGTTCGTATTGTCCTTTTGTATTACAAATATTACAGTTTGGTGAGTCAGATATTTTCCAGACATGTCTAGCCTCGTTTGGGGTTAATACTTTGTGAATTAGTCTGTTTTCTGTTTTGCTTAACCCTATTATCAGGTATTTGTTTTAAGAAATTGTAGAAAGCGTTCCAGTCATTTGTATGGTTCAAGGCATTATCCCAGTATCTGTGTATATAAGGTTTAATTAATTTCTTTGATATATGGTATTAATATGTTGTTTTACTGCATGTTGCATCAATGACAATATTATGTATAGTAAGTGATTCTTTCTTAACTGTTATTTTCGCTGGTATTTCAGATCTCATTGTAGTCTTCCAGATCTTGGAAATTGAGCGAATTATCTTGCTAATTTCGGATATCAAGTTTTTAGTGTTTTGCAGTTGCCCCTTAACTTTATTAATAGTTACACACCCCTTTTCGTCCTATATATCATCAACGAATACTATGTTTGAATTAACGCGATGTTTAAATATCAAACATTTCCCCTCTGCAGAAAAACGGCTGCCAAATTTGATGGAAAAAAAGAGTATCAAGATAATCTGTATTCCATTTGATAAAAATACGATTTCAGTCAAATAACATTTGACCTTCGACGCGCGAAAATGTACCTTCGGACATTTGTTACATTATTCAACAATAATTGATAAAAAAAACACATAAAATTTA
>JAUMHA010415520.1:0-10557 GCA_032359765.1 Saxidomus gigantea
GGAAACCAAGGTTAGGCTGTATAGAAGATATTCCCCAGGTACAGTGTGTATAACAGTTTGTTTACTTGTTAAACTCAGATAAGACAAATAAATCAAGACAAAACAGAATCTTCTTAATATTAACACACATGTTTTTGATTCACTACCAAATACATTATGAATTCAACACAGCAATTTGAAGAAATTTGGTGTCATAAAAGACAACCGTTTTGAATTTTAGGTTGAACAAAAACCTCTGAAGTATGATAGGAATGTGTCGGTGTTGAAAACAGTTTATATCTGGTTACATTTTCTTATACTTCTCATGATTTGGCATCCCTACTTGTCAGTGAATAAAAAGGTGAGTCAGATAGCCTGTTATTTTTAGCTCTACTGGACGAATCCAGCAGAGCTTATGCCATGGTGATTTGTCCCCAGTCTGTATGTGCATCTGTCAGTTAACTTTTCCTTGATAACACTCTACAGGTTACAATTTTTTTCATGAAACTCGTTTTGAAAGTTGCCTACAACATGTAGATGATCCCTTGTAAGACTAATGGTCAAATGTCAAGGTCATGTTACCTCCGATAGCGTTTTCTTGATTACACTCTACAGGTCACATTTTCAATCAACTTTCATCAAACTTCCAAAGGTCAAGGTCACAGTGACTCGAACTTTCAAAAATCTTTCTGCTTAGTATCTTAAGATCTATATAACCCACAGTCTTCAAACTTCATAGGATGATTGGTCTTACTGAGTAGATGATGCCTACTTTTTTTGGGGTCAGTGAGTCAAAGGTCAAGGTCACAGTAACCCGAACTTTTAAAACCTTCTCCATTCCATATATGTTGAGACTATACAACAGTCTTCAAACTATATACTAGGATGATTGGTTTTACTGAGTATATTATCCCTACTGTTATGGCATTGTGGGTCAAAAGTCAAGGTCATAGTTACCCAAACTTTGAAAATCTTTTCTGCTCAATATCTTGAGAGTTTTATCACCCACAATCTTTGAATTGGTTTTACTGAGTAGATTATCCCTACTGTTTTAGGGGACAAAGGTCATTGTCACAGGGACCTCTGTTAGTTTTCTTTGAAAAAAAACTATACAGGTCATGACTTTCATTCAACTTTCATCAAACTTGCTCAGAAGAGTGCATGAAACCTGTAGATGATCCCTTTTGTCTTTAGAGTCAGTGGATCAAAGGTGACTGTGGCCAGAACTTTGATAATAATTTCAGTTCAATGTTAGCAACAACTGTTTTGAAACTTCATAGGATGATTGGTCTTACTGAGTTAATGATCCCTACTGTTTTTGGGGTCATTGGGTCAATGTCACAGTGACATCTGTTAGCTGTCATTGCCTTAATAGCAAAACATTTTCATAACACTTACCTGGAACAGTCCAGCAGAGTGATACTAGCCCAGCAGAGTGATACTAGCCCTTTTGGACCTCTTGTTAAATGTATATATAAAAGGAAACAAACTTTATTATGGAAGAACAATTATTTTTTTGCCACAACAGCTGTATAGTCTCCCTTATATTGTTAATAAGAATATCTATTAATGTTTTTTTATTTACATGTATATATATACTTACCATTCATGGTACATTGAAAAAAAAGAACTTTACAACATGTTTGCAGGTCACATTTTTAAGCCAAATTTTGTTATTTTTCAGAGCTTATCTCCTGCATATCTGACTATGAATATTGCATACATTGTATACTCTCTCTTTGTATTTGGATGTATATATGATAAAAGGTAAGCCCATCATATTATCCTACGATATTCCCTACTGTGATTGTAATGATATAACTTTGTATATAATAATTTCTCATGGCAAGTCTAAGACCTCTATCAATTTTGGTGTCAAAAGTCAAGATCACAGGGACCTTTAAATAAAAAATGGATTTCAAATAAAAAACGGTTGGACCTATGTAGACATAACTTAGTATTACTTATGAATGACCCTTATTCAGTTTGTGAGTGTGTCATAGGTCAAGGACTCTTGGAGAGGGAGTCAGGGTTTGGGAGAGGGAGACATATGTTTTTCTCAAGAATAATTGTTGAGTTGTTTCTGAATTTTTTAATATTTTACTTTGAATTTTTCCAAGGGACTTTTTCAAATTTGAAATAAGGTATGCATTTAATTAGGTAGTATTATCAATAACTGCAGTATGGGAATTAAATTGGATAGAATGTTTCAAGTGATCAGTATAAAAAATCCAACATCTTCATATCTTTTCAAAAAGATCTTTAACAATTTAAGTTACTCTTTCAGGTCTTACGCAGATGATTTAGAAACAGTACGCACTGTTATGTTTGTGGTTGCCTGGCAACTTGGAGCAACTATACCAGTTAGTACAGCAATTTGTGGATTCTATATGGCTTCAGCAGCCTGCTGGATTGTTACTATGATACTAAATAAAACTGCAGTGAAGGACAAACAGATGTAGAAAGTTTTATCTATGACAGGTTTTTTCAAGTAAATTATTTGCAAAAAAGAAAGCTCAACTTTCTTCACCATTTTGGCTATAGCTTTGCTACATATTAGATGATAGCATATAATATTGCCGGTAAGGTCAGTAATGTTTTTTCTTCAAAAATGTATACAATTAAAACAAAACAGAAGCAGTTATGTACAGAACCAGACCTTTTTAAACTGAGATACTTTTTACTTATCTGTGATAACATTGTGCATGTTATGTGCTGAAGGAAAATAGTTTCAAATTGTAGATTAGTATTGGTTATTTATTTGTTTTGTTTTTCAAACCATAACAGGAAGTATAATGTAACGAACTTGTTGTTCATCAACATTTGATAAAGTGCCAGGATGAGCTATTAGTATCACTTATCGTCTGGTATACGTAGTACTTCGTCCATCCACCATTTCCTTCATATGACATCTCTAAAACCTCTGGGCCTATGTTGATGAAACTTGGCAGGGATGTTCCTTGTATTAAGCCATATCAAAGGTTTTCAAATAATTCCATTCAATGCAGATCACTGGTTGATGTGGCAACAGGGAGGAAAAACTTCAAAAAAATTCCTCTAAAACTGGTAGGCCCAGAGCTTAGATATTTGGCATGTAGTTTTATAGTTGGCATCTACCAAGATTGTTCAAATTATGACCGCTGAGTCAAATTGACCCTGCCTGGGGTGTCACTTGATTTTACATAGGCTTATATAAGAAAAACTTTAACAATCTTCTCTGAAAACATAAGGTATAGAGATTAGAAATTTGGTATGAAGCATTGCCTATAGGACCTCTACCAAGATTGTACAAATCATGACTCTCGGGTCAAAATTGATTTTACATTCACAGTATAGGCAAAACTTCAAAATTCTTGTGTAGAACCACATGACCCAGAGTTTTGATATTTCAATGCAGCATTATGTAACATACCTCTATGACTCTGTATTGTTCAAATCATGCTTCCGGTCAAAATAGACTGCTATTGTTGACCTTGTATTATTGCCAATGGTAGCCAGGTGAGCGATATAGGGCCATCTTGTTTGTAGTTTTAGATTTCTCATGGGAAAGAAAGGTACTTTAAGTTTCCCTTTACATCATTCATATTAAATAACGCCTTTTTGAGATGATTTAGTTTTTACTAAAACTTTAATTTTGTATCCTCTCCACATACATGTTAACATGATTATTGTTGCAATAAATATATTTTGTTATTAAGGGTTTTGTTATGATACTCGGATAAGTTAAGGAAAACGCAACAGGATGTGAGTCCTAGAATAAAAATTATATATCTGTTGGAAGATCTGCTACAGAATGTAGTCTCTCAAACTGTTCACAGTAGATGTTGATAGACTACAGGTCAAGAGATAGCATACAATGCTCATACGTACACAGTTCCATGAGTCATTGTCTTCCTGTAATTCGGTGGGGTATAGCACAAAGTAACCGCAATGATATGTGATGTAATGACGGCGATATGGGAAGGTAAGATTGTGATGTGCGAAGATGGAAAAACATTGCATATCACCATTGTGACTTTATCACAGTCATGACGTCACATACTGCTAATGTTACTTTGCCGTCAAGACAACAAATCATCATGACTTCACACATTGCACATCATGATAAACTGAACACCTTACAGATAAGCTAGAAGCTTGTCTGCATTTGAAATAAACTTTCAGAATATGCATCTCAGTGACATTTCTAAGCCTGGTACAATGTATCGAGAATTTTTTCATCAGTTTTGATGATGTAAGTTGAGAATTATTTACAGCTGCGACAGTTCGTGATGTGGATAATAAAGTGTGAAAAACTACACTTAAGAACTTGCCTTATTTAGCTTTATTCAAGCAAGCAAAAATACATACACAATATGAAATAAAAAATTGAGTTACAATTTTGTGAGCAAATACAGAGTATTTTTCCACGGAAGGTTAATAATATGTCAAGTCTGAATAAATAAAAAAACAAACTAGCTTTCATTTAGTTTTATTTTTTTAGAGAATGTGGTCATAATCAAACATCCAGCGTGAAAAGCACACCTCATATCTTCCTTTCCAAGATACTTTGCAACATGCTTACACTTTCATAACATAAATATCAGGTAGTTTTCTTTGAAACAGCACTGGTATAACAAAAGAAAATGAATGTTAAAGATAATGCGAGTTTTCATTTTGATAACAGATAATATTACTACTAATATCCCAAATACAATACTAGCTGTACACTCTATAAAACCTTTATACAGACCAAGCCTAGTAAAGACTCCAGTGTAAGCTTTATGCGTCTGAAATGACACTTCAGAACAAAAGTTGAACTGTAAGTGTGACCTAACTGACCTTGATCGTGACTAAAATATACCAAAGTGCAACCTGAATCTTGATATTCTAATAAGCTCCCCAGTTATCATTCATTTGATCAAGAACCACCAGATTTGTGTGCTGAAATTATTGCATGACATTAAATATAGACCTTACTGCTTTACCTTGTTTGTCAGTAGTTCTGGAATACAGTTCAAAATTATAAAATTACACGGTTAGTCTCCACCAATATTCCTCTGACTAAAAATTTGAAATTTCAAGTTGGCAAACTAAAAAAAATTTGTGGGAAAATATACTCCTAAAGCAAGTTTTAAAGCTTTTTATTTCATTATTACTTTCTAAGCCAGAGATAGCAGCATATGCATGAGTTAAATCACTCACATTCACATCTACAAAATTGTGCAACTTTTTAAAATAAGTGAAAATGCTAAACACTCTCTGTTTACATATGAAACATGATAATGCAACAAGTCTGTTGGTCTGAAATAAACATCACAATATTTTCACAGAAGTCATTTTTGCTATGACAGGAATATTAGTATCAAGACTCATTGGTCTTCTGTTGGTCTATATGATCTTGTATAACTTTTGCAGCTTTTGCTCTGTTCTGTATTTTATTTGCCTTGCCTTGGAACCTTCCCTTGCTATAACCTCCTTTACCTTCCAGGATTTCCATTACCCTGAAATAAATGTACATGTATATACCCAGCTACAGAAGTGACTGATTGTTTCTATCATAAGGTTGGCCATAAAAATCTTTTTCCTGGAAACAAGCTTGATTAGTATTCCAATGAATTTCTGTTAATTTTTATTTATTTTTTTGGCATGCACAAATATTTTAGAAATGTTACCTTACAAAGAGAAGCAATTTAACAATTCTTTAAAGAAGAATCAGAGCTAAAATCCTGATCTAACTTTCAAGAAAGTCCTTCAAGGGGTTTATATAGTCTCTTGATCCTTGACCCCAAGTGAGACCTTGACTTTGAAGTGACAGGGTTAGAACATGGGATTTTGCAAGTCATCATTAAAAAGTCCAAAGGATTACTGAGAATCTTAATGACCCCAAAGTCTGACCTTGACTTTGACCAGACAAGGTTGAAACATGAATCAGGTATCGTATTATTACATTTGTATCATGTTCAGGGCTTACGTTTATAGCACTCATTAGCTCTTCACGGCAATAAGGTGTGGGTTATGATCAAAGAGGAACCGCAGTCGTTAACAGGGGTCATAAACAGTTCTGTTGAAAAGATAAGGATTGCTTATACATTTGTAATACTTTCACTTTAATGATATTAGTAATGTGCAAGACAAGAAAATACAAGAATGGCGCTTAAAATTAAACCATAAAGAGTTAAACTTTTGCATTCAGCACTTCCTCACAATATCGCTAATTGTATGGAAAATGCCACTAAATGTCTGGTTTTATTGTAATTATTAATTATGAAATAATGAATGCCTTCTAGTATTTCATCGTTGAATAAATCCAGTCATGTTGTCTTGATGAGATAAACATTAAATTTGTCCCAAGATTCACAAAAAATATGGAGTGAACATGAATAAAACCAATGACACCAGTGTGACCTTGACCTAGTAGTTGAAACATGGGTTCTGCATGTCGGCTTGATGAGATAAACATTTGGTCCAAGTTTGATGAAATTTTTTAGGGGTTTAGCAGAAATGGACAGGACACGAAAGCAACAGAGGGGGGAAATAATTATGCACTCAGTGTCATTATGTTCCCTTATTAGAACCTCATTCTTTCATATTTCATAACACTTACTTTGAACTGAGATCTTTCACTGTAGCCTCTGGACCAGAAATCATGACAAAACCTGCACCCTTGTCTTCACCAGCCGTAAGAAAGCAAAGCACATTCTGAAAAATATTGAAACACACCACAACTGATACATAAGTCATTAGAATGTACTAAATCTTGAGAATAAAACACAATCATGAAAGTTTAATAATGTAGACTTTAGAACTAATGGTAAAGCAAACACAATACTACAGTATTTGAAAATACATGTAAACATGAATAGGAATCCCAATAGTTGGACTAATCATTCAATGTAGAAAGTTTATTCTTAAATACAAAAGTGTACAAAGTTCAAGGAGTCCTGATTGCTATCTAAGGTCAAATAGAAGGTCATGATCACTGGTATGACTAGCACTTTGCTTGGCCAAAGTACACATTCAGTTCTCTCTTTGCAATCCTACAGTCGTACAAATCCAATACTTAAAGTATAGAATACTTCCTTGCCAACTAAGGTGATATAGAAACGTTCTATGGCCAAGAAGCAGTACCTCATCATTGATTTCCTTCAGTAACGCATTCATGAAGTCCAGATCTCCTTCTTTTCTGAAAGGGAACAAGTACTTTTATTTATCAAACCCTTTTTTCTGTCCTATATAATTATAGAAATATTTTACTTTCTCACTGTATCTGTAAAATATTTCAATACCAATATTCTGTGCATTTAAAAGCATTTATTATAGAAAATGTTGTGTAGTTCTTACATGTAAACATTCAAATGCTTCTAGATTTGATAGACCAGTTTTCGATGTACCAGTACCCTTTATTTCTAAATTTCTAAAGCATTGTAAAATGTACCTGTGATATATAAAGTATGGTGGTCTGCTTGGCTGAGATTTGAACTTCTCTGCTTCTAGAGTGGCTACATCTCTTAACAGATTTTGTACTGTCTAAAATGGATTTAACATAAATAAAAATAACACTTGAAGCACAAAGTGCTAGGATGAGTGCTGTCTGTTTGTTATCCATCTGTGGACCCAAGAAAAAGAAAAAGAAATCTTCATAACATCTTTGATACATTTAGGAAGTCACTCACAAACTAGTCACTAGATCAGTTTTAAAAAGCATTATGGTCAAAAATGTAATTTCACAAGTCAGACATTCTGACATTTTCATGAGGTTTAGGTTCAGAAAATAAATGCCGACCTTAGATAAATGACCAATACTAAAGTTAACATATTGTAAATGTATTTGCACCTTTTGAGAAGTCTTGAACCCTTTCACTGCCTTCTCAGCTAATTCAAAATGCTGCTCTAATGGACCTCTGTAACAGAAAACATGTAAGAGATGGTTACTTAATTAAAAAAAAATACCAGTTACTCTTATTACATCCCACTTATTATGTTTAATTTACAATGTGTTGAAAAGGTTGCCTTCAAATACAAATTATCAGTTACAATATGTCATTCACTTTAGGGGATTTGTCACCGTGCCGAATATGAAATAGCCATTTTAAATGTCACCTCTAACATTCCATACATAGATGTATGTAACAATGTTCCTAAAACTCAGCAACCTCTACAGTGACTCAGTGAGGGTAAGGTTATGTAACTAAGTGACCTTGCCATTTAACCATTTAGCCATCTATAGCAAGGGTAATTATGCAGTCATTATCTTTAATAATGTTAATTGTATACTTACTTAAGCAGAGATGTAAGAGACTTCTCAACTTCAAACGATCTTCCTAGATATTCTATAACTCGACCACCACACACAAAGTTGAGATTCGTAGTGTTTTTCTTTTTCCCTTTCTCTGTTGACAACAGCTTTATGATCTGAAAATGAAAATCACCAATTCTGTGTTTCTTAAAACAGTTTGATTACACTTAAAATACACTGTATATTGAAAAATCTTATTGATTACATTCAAAATATGTACAGTATATTGAGAAACTTTATTGATTATATTTAAAATTCACTGTATATTGAGAAACTTTGAATTATTGATTACATTTAAAATTTTCCCCATCAGCCCATATTCAATTTTGAGAAGTTGTCAGTAACTTTTATAAAACTACTCAAAGCTTACTTTTTAGGGATTATGCTTAACAGACATTGCTCCAACAGATATTGCTCCATCAAAAGAGTCATTAAAATACCTCTAGCAGACAATTGCAAGCAAACCTGTAAGTCCGATGCATTTGTGACATGTGTTCCGCAACACAGACATGAATCAATACCATCTATAGTGAGAACACGTACGGCCCC
Source organism: Saxidomus gigantea (assembly GCA_032359765.1). Taxonomy (NCBI): domain Eukaryota; kingdom Metazoa; phylum Mollusca; class Bivalvia; order Venerida; family Veneridae; genus Saxidomus; species Saxidomus gigantea. The sequence goes on from JAUMHA010415520.1 coordinate 8,807, forward strand.
CTCATGATCATCTGGTAAACCTCGACAACGAGCATTTTCTAGTTCGGGATCATTCTTGTCATGATACAGTGTAGGATATACTTTAACCCCTTCCCTTATTTTTTCATTCAGGGCCTTTTCAAGGTCTGCCATTTCCTCTGCAGTCATTTTAGGTGTGTCCAGTTCTATAAAGGAAGTCTTCTCTCCCAGATTCCTGTAGTACATTAAATCAATCATTTTACAATGAGCTCTAAGCTTAGGTGAGCTCAAACCAATGATTCAAACATTTTAAGAACCTTTTACAGTTGCATCTCAAAATGTAAATGAAATGTGACTTTATTTACCATTGATTTTGACAGTTGCTCAATATTTTACATATTAATAGGATAAATATAGTACAGCAAAATGTGATTTGGGTTTTCTGAAAATTACCATATAGGCCTACACACAGAGTATAACCAAATAGAATTTGAGGAGGGTGGAGGAATGATACTGTCCTAAAGAGCTCTGAAAAAGTTCATTGTTTCACTCTTAGATTATTTTTAACGAGACACACCATAACAATTTAAAAAACCTTAATCAATAAAATACATTAAATGACTGAATCATCACCAAACCTTATAGTTTCAGAAATTGCAGCATTTATCAGCAAAATAAGACAAATTATAGTTCCATTTTCAATGCTTGGGTAGATCGTGATTATTATAGAAGGTTATTATTATTAGTATTTTGGCCAAACATGATATATTTTTCTGTATGTTTTCTTCTTGAAAAAAGCATTTATACATACATTTAACCCATCTTTTACACATGAAGTAAACATTTTGCTAGTTGTATGGTATGCCCCTTTAATCATTTCTTGTGTTGAGGGAAAAACATTTTTTACAGAAAAGGTACGGTAAATCAAACAGTTTTACTATCTATAACAGTCAAAATGATTAATATGTTAATACAACACTATACCAGGTTGTAGTTTTGTAACCATAGATGTTTTCTGCCATTGCTGTAATCAGATGTTGACCAGAATGTTGCTGCATGTGATCGAACCTTCTTGCCCAGTCAACAACAAGATGGACATCTGTACCTGCTGGAATCTCTGTCTGAACAAAGTTCACGGCCTGTGCACCACGCCGTGTTATACGCAACACAGGGATATCATTGATCTGCAAGACAAGACCAATACAGTCACATTTATACGAGACTGAAGCTTCAATCATGTTAGTTCGACATGTTTGTTACTTAAAGCTGCTCGCTCTCAGTTGCCGTTGAAAAATTATTTTTTTTAAAACTTGACATGATTATACATAAATTTAAGACTAAAGGCTAGAATCAAATTTTAAGCAAAAATCTAGGTAGGAATTTGCAGAAATCGACTGAATATGTCGGTCACACGGCACTGCTACACTATATGTTTATATTGAAATTCCAAAAGCGTTTGCAACTCTTTTGAATTTGGTAGCGTATTTTTTTAAATTAAGAGATATACGTGACAGGAATTTTTACTGGAGCCTTTTAATATGACTATATGTTCTAAAATACATAATTTACATACAGTTTGAAGAACTTAATATTTTTACCAAAATCAGAGAGCGAGCAGCTTTAAGGAAGCTGTCATTTTAGAGCCAGAGCTGGTAAGTTCATCTGATATAGACATAACAGAATATACTATGGTATAATAGAAATTAATCTTTGCATATTAAAGTGACATTATGCGCATCTTACTGCACATAGTGTATTTTGGTGACAGTTTTATAAAAGCAATTTTTGGTTGC
>JAUMHA010415531.1:0-11466 GCA_032359765.1 Saxidomus gigantea
CTGAAATACCTTAATACAACCTCAGTACAGTATGGAACTTTGTTCATACAACCTTACTATAATATGGAACTCTGTTTATCCTTGCAATACCTTACTGCTGCCTATATTGTAAAGTACATTTTACTACAGTATGGAATTTCCTCCTGAAATACCTTACTGCTGCCTTACTACAGTATGGACATTATTCTGGTTGTGCTTTACCTATAATGAGCAGGTGTACTTTTAAAAACTCAATTAACAATGTATCTGTTGTTTGCACAAATTTTGTGTTCAGAGTTTAATATGATTTGTCAAATGTTAAAAATCATAAATTGGTAATGATATCAACATGTACATTTTGTGTTTTTACAATATGAAAAAGAAACGGAAAATATTTAAAATCACCCGTAACAAGATAGTGATTTCCTTCTTTTAACCAATTACACAATGAAACATAATTTTCACAATTTTAGTACATCTGTATGAGTAAAATGAGTCCTATACATTCACTCTGTTACTGGTTAGAAATATCCCAGTTGATACCTGGTCAACAGTTCTCGCTCGACAATTCTCAGACGACAAAATTTGTATTACCAAACTACACAAGTTTGCTACTGCCATACGTGGACTTCACAGAGCTCTTAGTCCTGCCTTCTAACTCTTCGCCATTCTCCATGTTAGGAGGCGTCCTTGTTTCATGAGTTATTGCAGTATTATTTTTTAAATAATTAGAAATGCTGTCTGACTACGCATTTCGTGAAAACGCGACAATAATACTAAAGAAATGTAAGCGTCAACATTGATTTAGACTGGAGATGAAACACTGAAATGTATTGCTTCTCTTTGATATTTTGAAGATGTTATGCAAGAGTACAAGTAAGAAACCATGATTAACTCACGAAACGTGCACTTTCAGATTTAACAATCATAAGGAATGACTTTTACAAATCATACCATAGAAATGTCTGTATTTTTGGCATCGAGTCTCAATATACCACCACCCCCAATAACTGCAACACAAGCAACTGTTGAATCTAATAGTATATAACATCTGTAACCACAAAGTCAATAGGGTTTATCAACTGTCCATGACCTATGTCCCTACCAAAGTTGAGACCATTGGGTTAAAGCCTTCCAAAGTTATTGAGCGGAAATGGTTTTAAATGTAAGGTTGGTCACTGTGACTTTTGACCAATTGACCTCAAAATCAATTGAGTTTATCTACTGTCCATAACCACTGTCCCTACCAAGTTGGAGCCCTATGGGTCAAAGCCTTCAAAATTATTGAGAGGAAATGGTTTTTAAATTCAAAGTCACTGTGACCTTGACCATTGATCTCAAAATCAATAGGCTTCATCTTCTGCCCATGACCAATGTCCCTACCAAGTTTGAGACTTCTGGGTCAAAGTTAATGAGTGGAAACCAAAGATCTACGAACTGACTGACCATCCACTGACCAACTGATCGGACGACAGCTGCTGAAAAGCAATATAAACCCACTTATTTGAAGGGTGTCCTGATTACAGTGCGTGTCCACAAATACCTTACTACAGTGAAATGTTTGCTATATGTACCTAAATATTTAAATGAAGACTTACTTTTACTGTTAAGAAATACCTTTCTAATAATATGTAAAATTAATATGTGTGAATCTTTTCTGTCACATCCTTGACTACAGCCTTAATATGGTATCTTACAACCTTGTTACATTTTAAGATGCAATTCAGGTGAAGTAATAGTTGAGAACTTGAGAACACTAAGTCTTATAAATCACAGGTCTTGGCATTCAGTAGAAAAGTTTGTTTCTTCTTTAAAGCCAACTGACATCATAGGCTATGAAAAGAAATTGTGTTTTTCAAAGTTTTAATATTTTATCTCTTAATATATGTATCAATTAAATGTATTTCTAGTTTGCCTTTCAAATAACCTACACCTACTACTTTGGTCTTCCCTATAACTTTAGTTTTTTCTTCATTTGGAATGGATGAAAATATGTTTTACAGTACGCCAGTATACCTGAAAACCTTTATACCCATAAATTACAAGTTCTTTTATTCAATACTAGTGGGAGGAGCCAGACTGGACCAAGTCAGACACGTCATAAATAAGAAAATATATCCAATTAACATCCTTTTCTGTTTCTTGGGAATAGTTTGTTATCAATTAATATGTTTTAAAATCAATTTTTTTTCTCCAGTTTAGGGACTTGGTGATAACTGGTTGTCAAAACTCTATATATAAGGAAATATGGGTTAATGAGCAACATACCAGAAAAAAGGCGTTCTTAAAATGCTTTTGTCTACACATAATTCTGGTGTTCAAATCAGTTAGTAAGTCAAGTACTGTAAAATATATTTCAAAAGTATTTACATCTGCACATAATATATCTACCTTTATGACTAGTGTAGACCATAATGTGTCGGTCTGATTTGGGTCTACAATTTTCACAAATCTCTTTGGCGAGATTTTCAGAAGATTCCTTCTGCTTGGATAACAACAGGAACTGTCCAGATTAAAGGATAGACTGTGAATGAATGATAGAGGAGGTTTGAAGGAATGATCATTTTTGAAAGTAATCAGGGTGATGCTAACTGTAAAAAACAGGGTACATTATCATCTAAGAATCGTGATTACCAAAGATCATTATCAAAATATTTTGTCATGAAGGAACCAGTGGAAACTATAACTTTAATGAGAATTACATGCCTTAGCCATATGCAAAGTGAGCAGAAAGTCCTTGAAGAATATCAAAAACATATGTCTTCTGCAACAGTCACTCACAACAAACAAGTAGGCACACTATACCGTAAAAGTCTAGATAAAGGCTCTCACAAGCAGGACTTTTTCCAGTTTTCCCTAAATATGAAAATCTCCGTTTTTACTTCTTTCAAAAGAAATTTTTACAACACCGATCCACAATGCTCATAAGTTTAGCTTTTTTATATGGGTGATGCCTGTCTTGCATTAAACCCTCAATATTTTGTCCTATATTTTGTCCTAAAGTTGGAAATTATCAGTATTGTGAAAATATGAGACCAACATAAGAAAAGTGCATCAAACGCAAGTCTTAAAAAGACTTTAACGGTATGTAAATTTTCTTTGGTTAAAATGTTACCAAAAGCCATTTACATACAAGCTGAATCAGGTATAGTTCCAACATTTTGACTTCAATGGTAACCAATTTAACAAACTAATATTTTACGTATGTCTACATTTACCTAATACACACAATACGTTGGGTAAGCATCCGGATTTTAATGTCACAAGAGGCAAACAATAAATCGAAAATATTTTTACTAAAAATCAGTGGAAAAAGACACACAAAAATCCACTTCTAAAAATCTTCATATAATTTTTTCTTCTTTTTCTTTTTAAGATTCATGGAACATGGTGTGGTCTAAAATTTGATTTAATAATAATCACTTGTGTGAAATGTACTTGTTACCTCTAAGAAAACCACAAAAAATCTCTCAAATCCTGGTTGATTGACAACTATTTAATTCTCAACAAAAGAATTTTTCTGTTCATCTGTTACCATAGCAACAGAAGCATTTACCTACAGTGGAGATTTGAACCCTTGTTTCCTGTTGCTCCCATTGCCTGCACCCCAGAAGAAAACCACAAGCTTAATAACTTATCTTTAATCATTTAAAGAAGCCAGATGTCAAAAAACTATTTTTTTTTTAAATGTTTGTCAAAAATTTTGTTGGGGAATTTATACATACTGAGATGGGATTAACCATTAGATTGAAGTCATTTTTTTATAACATAAAGCAGTAAGAAAAACGTATGATACTTTCCCAACTTCATGTGAAGACAAAAAGTCATTATTTACCATAAGCCAAACAATTTTATTTATAATAAACAGACACCATTTTTCATACTGACATTTTTATTTATTTTTTTTGTATTGTGTTACTAATTAATAACACAAGCAGTTTACTTTATGAGTTGAGAGTTCTGAAATGGGATTTCTGAAATGAAGATAGATTTTATCATTTATCAGACATTAGGTCCTTAACCTAGTCAAAGTGCGACCTTTTCCATTGTGTGAAAGGTTGCAAAACTTTGGCCGGTGCCGTCACCTTTAACACAGGCCTGACAGCTGCTAACACAGTGGGGTAGAATGACCACAAAATATTACTGATATCAAAGAAGTATGATTATTTAAACTATTATCCCTTAATGAAATGAATAGGACCCAATATATGCTGAAAAAAGGGATCCCTTAAAACTGTGAATGCTGGGATATCCGATTGCCTCCTCTATTATTAATGGTGAACAAACTTCTTGAAGAAACTGTTGACCACAATTATTATCCATTTGAAAAACTCTCAACTAGGATCATTATGAAAATAATAGAATAAAAAGGAAAATTGATTTATTAGCGAAATCATTTATTAGTAAACCAGGACTTTTTATTCTTTGCAAAGATGAAAAGAGGACAGTCTATAGTATCGCAGTATTCTGAAATGGTTTGATTGAAATTGGACCTTTAAACTGTAGCTAATCATTTTATTAGATTTTTTTTATTGATTTAGAATACATTATATCAAATGATTTAGTAAACATGGCTCTTTATCATTTAAATGATTATTATGTTAAAATGCATGCTTCTAATAGTTACTGACCAGTACTCGCGCTGAAAGAAGGGATTGTGGAAGTCATGGTTAAATGCTGCTGCCAAGATTAGAACCCAAAACCTCCGGATTAGGAGTCTGCAAAGCTCTATCCCTGATACACAGCGCCTGGATAAACTGAAGCAGGGTCAGTGTTTTTGCCAAAGGACATAGTTCCTTTGCTCCAGCCAGTATTTGAAACCAGGACCTCCTGCAGCAGAGGCAAATGCTCCCACCACTAAGCCCTTCTCTGATATTCATAATGTAATTCAATACAGTTCTGGAAAATATGTATTTTTGACACATTCTAAAGCATATCTTAATTAGATTAACTTTATAAATTATTTGAGCATCAACCTTAAAATTTAGGTTACATTGGTCACTAATAACTAAAATATATGATGAAGAACAGTTTATCTATATGACTGTTTACCTCAAGACAAAACTGAATAGCTGCAAAGCTACGTCTTTGCCAATATAACGCACAAATAAAATATCAGAGTTTCATCTCAATCAAAATTAAATTGGAAAAATTAAAGTTTTACATATATGCACTGAGAAACTAGTATTTAGTATTTTCTGCCGAAATAACAAGTGCTTAAAATGATTATGCAGCTGTTCAGTACTTTACTGCTTATTCAAAATTATAGTGCTTCGTTTTATTGCATTTTTATATAAATGTTTTCATGAGTTTGTATTTTGCACGCAATGTGAATTATCGTTAATTTTCAACTGATTTGAATAAAGATTAGTTTATTGCATGTCTTTTATATTTTGATGTTTAACTTAAATGAACTCCATATAAATGAGACAATTTGAAGATAATTATATTGCACCTACAGTATTACCCCACACATTTTGTATTGTACAGTGCCCAATTATTAGGGTATTTATTGTATCAGGCTTTAATAGCAAATCAGGTGTTGTCTATGTTATAGATTTCCAGGCATATATAAATCTTTATTAGAGTCTCATCAATGTATATAACAAGACACATTCACAAACAGATTAACATTAAAATGTTAAACACTGCCATCATTCAGTAATGAATTATAAGAGACTAATCATTAAAACAAAAGCGCATTAGTTTACGTATAAATAGGCATTTGCTTCATTATTTAATTTACGTAAGTTTCTTTCCAGAATGGTAAAACAAGTGCAAGACCTTTTGCTAAATTTTGGATGTTTAGACTAAATCCCTAACTTAAAAATATCAAAGTTGCGACAAATGTCTTCTCAAACTGTTAGAAGTAATACCAACCAGTCTCCAATGACAAATAAATAAGTGTAATGCAAATTAAATTATAGTTATAGAATAGAAAACATGGTGTTTTTGGCATATAACGTAATACATTATAATTATGTACTAGGGCAGTATAAAACGAAGGTCTGTTGAAAAAAAAATCGAAGCTGCTTTTTAAAATATCACAACTGTTATGAGTGTTATATAACTGCACAGAAAGATCAAAGAAATACCTCTGAACCATGTGATAATATCTAATACATGCACTTTTATGGTATACAGTTTTTAGGGTATAAATAATTTTGTCTTATGGGTGTAGAACTTTAAAAGCTGTTTATTCTATGGTGCAGATTGGTGTCAATTAGATGCGCTTTTCTCAAACACCTGAAAAAAGTACTAATGGCAAGCCCAAAATTATAGCTGTCCAAATAAGGAGCAATAAGTAAATTAGCTGCCATTTACAGCTACACTACAAGATTTTAAGATTAAATCATCTGTTATTTTAGAGATATAACCTGATTGATTGTCATACTGTTATAAAACTTTACATCTTTAATATGATATGGAATAACTTCTTCACTCCTTGAATAAAATCTAATCAAATCACAAAGTGCACTCCCTAAAGTGCCGATTATTCAATAGTCAAGGTCAGCTCATAAGAAGCAGTTCAAGTAGGTCTTTAGGGATTATATTTTCTTTTCACGAAAACTTAAATCCACTTCCTTGAATGGTGAATGTTTTTTTTGACAAACTTAACAGATGCGCAGTTATATTAATGATTTAATACTACTGGAAAAATATTGGATTTGTCTAATACAACATTATTAATGAGGCATTGAATCAATGAAAAAGCCATTTGAAATATTTTGATGGATCAAATAAACAAGTTATTTAAATTAATGAACAGATTTTGAAGTTCTCTAATATCCTCTTAAGGAGGTGTGAGGTGTTTTTTTTTAAGTTCTTAAATGATAATTATTCAATCAAGTGAGGCAAAATTCACTTCAATGAAAACAAATGTTACTACAAAGGTTACAAAATGTAAATTCAAATGAAAATTGTAAGAGAAATTAAACATATTTATTTAAAAATACTGGTGTAAATGTATTTTTGCATAAAACGAAAATTAAGAAACTTTTTTAATTTATTTTTTCTGAGTGTCTTATTCTTTAAATAATGCATAATGAATGTTTTGTAGTGCATACTAGAGTGCATTCAATCATCATTTGTTAAAGACACTGCAGTCATAAATCACTTTGTAACAAGGCCATAAGTCTTGACATTGTCCGTCATGGGTGCTTTTAAAGTGCATACCCCCTGGTCTTGTTTCACAGAGAAAATGTCCTGTCCAAGTGTGCAGCATAATCCAAGTCATTGAAATGCTTTCTTCTTAAACTAATCAGTATCACAGAGACGCATGACACTGATGCATACTTCCTGCAGTTATTGCATTTTGTATAATTTTGCCTAATCTTTGATTGTTTGACAATGACAGGTCGTCAATGGTCAAACGCTCTTGTAACACGATTATACTGCAACGGTATTACACCAACACGCCCTTTTTGTACAGCTTAGTTCTTACTTTAACCTCAAGCAAATCTTAACAGCGGGGTCGTGTGCCATCCTGAAAATGACCCAATGACCACCATCTTTCAAAATTTGTCCCTTAATTAATGAAGCATACCCATAAAGAAAATTATTGGTCAAGAAATGACATGTGACAAACGGATTTTAAGTTGATCCTCTTATCTTAACATGCGTAATTATTACCTCTTCCATGTTAACAGCATTACTATGTACGGCACGCTGCCAGACTTGCTTTTTGTCACATGACAAGAGACGCTATGGACATTTGCAGTTAAGTTTTCTTCTACTGCTTGCCCAGGGGTATCAGGGTCACGCGACCCAATTCACAAAACAACCAGTGGGGCAGTAATTTTTCCATTACCTATCAATAGGCGATGTCTTCGCTTTTTTTCATCTTGAAATCTGTAATCGCTTTGCAATGAAAGAACAGATCTAATGAGTTAAAAATACAATATGTCATGTTGTCGCAGCATTAACCTTTCTCAATCTTTACACCCGTTTTATTACAAAGATTTTCTGCTGTTACATTACCATATTGAAAAACTTCTCTTAAATGAATCAGCAAAAATACTTTTAAATAAAATTTACAATCGGGGAAATAAAACAACTCGGTAATAATAATTGATCAAAATGAGGAAGCTTAAGATAACATTCAAGTACCCAAATTATGTTTTAGAGTTGCTTTATTTAACAGGATGCTGTACTTTGTAACAGAATTTTGAAAAATTAAAATATGAAAATAGAGTTTCTATATGTCTCTCAATCCACTTATCAACCTGGGATTGACTGAATACTGCAAGTATCTAAGATAAAACAGGGTCATTTCTGTCAGTAAGACATCTTCCTTGATCAAATGAGAGCTACTTGTACCAGGTAAAAATGACCTGTGACTTTAACTTAATATCAAAATTACATTTTTCAAAGAAAACATGGATAAATTTCCTTTATATTTTGATTCTTCAAGGTTAGGTAACTATGCATTGTATGGGAATCAAAATTTCCTTGATTTTTGTATTGTCTATTAATGAGAAAAACCAATGAGGAAAACCAAAATGAAGAAAAATAGAAAAAATGCAAGTCTTAAAACGACAGCACGATATTAGGGGAGATTTTAGAAACATAATTATATTTACAGGACTTCATAATTTTAAGATCAAAACCCAAGTGATTTTGCAAGTTGATCTGATTTCACAAGGGATAAGTCTGACTTAAGTTCAAAGTTGCACCTATTGCATATTTCAGAATGAAGCCGTAACTTGACTTCAATGTATTTATTCCATTTTAAAGCCGCACATTTCACGTCTGTTTTGTCTTTTTTATTATTTGTGACACTGCCCTCTCATAAAGATGTGTATAGATTTTCATAATCTCAGCTGTCAAAATATTTTTATGCACTTCTCGGTGCAAGTTTTATTTTTTCGGTATTAAGTGATACAATTTTTGTTGTGTTCAATTACACAATTATATTTAAATGTGAAACTTAATATCATAATGGTAATTTTTTGAAAGAAGATAATCAGAGTATAAAGTGTTTGCTTCTCACCGAAAAAGTGCAATTGTCCTTGTCTATAGTAATCAGATTGGACAAAAAATAAGATACGAGTTAATATTAAAATGAAATTAACGTACAAAATGAACACAGAAAAAGGATATTTTGTAATTATCACAATTGCCGGAATTCGTAATGAGGTACAAACACATGAGCAGGGTGTCAATGCAACTAAATCTCTAATTTCCTGTCCCTCACTCGTTTTTTATCTTGATGTGCTACTCGTAACACATTATCAAAGTCACCTCTTTACCTTCTTGTATAAAATGACAGCATTGGATGCAGGTATGTCATTAATTTGCAACACGTTATTAGGCCATAAAATCAAGAAAGTGTTCACACACAATGAAATAGTGCGACATTTAACACCGGAATACACGTGTCTAATGCTGAAGGCAATCCCGTATCAGTTTTAAGTTTTAAGCAGCAAACAATCAGATTGACTTGTGGGAAATCTCTAATCACGCTTGTCACCATGCGTTCTATTTATCTCTGCCAATAATTATGTTTCATAAACATTACGACATAACAGAACGAGCGCTGATGTAAAAGTTGCGACAAACTCTGCGGGCATCATCCAAAAGACATGGCTTAAATACAGTTCCCTTCGTAAACATTTTGAATTTCATTTAGTTTTATATCTCAAGCATAAAACCATTTAATCATACTTAAACTACTTAAAATCATTATCATTGAATGCTTTTCATCAACTTTAGAATAAATACAAGACAAACCTTGCAGCTAGAGGGCCATAAAGCATTATTATCGTCATAAAACCGTTTAAATACATGTTTAACAGCGTGCTGAAAAATTACGCAACAAATGACTTTTAATAAAATCTACAAAACATAAAACTGCTTATTACTATGGTAACCATATGAAATAAAATATTACAGATTTTTTTTTACAAATGCTGTTTTTAAAGCCAAAAAGTTACACAAAATAAATACTAGGGTAGCTATGAAGCCCCCCTAGTGGGGTAACTGGTATAAAATGCGACCAGATGAGGTCATAAAATCACCCATATTTCAAATGTAATATTTATGAGGTTAAAAATCTGTCAGGTATGGGGGACACTCAAAACTGTATGAAATTATAAGCTCATAAAAATTATAACATCAAATGACAGACACAGTAGCAACTCTGCGAGAGGAGGCGACTACCACCATGAACGGACTTTTTAAAGTAGTAATCTGATCTATTCTAGTAAAAGTGTTTTCCTAAAACAACCAATAATGAAAATGATGCCACATGGTGTCGCTAAACTCATAAAACTATTTTTACAACAAACCAATGAGATGTTTTCTGAACATTTTGAAAGGCGTACTTTTTTATTTTCCGTTAAAATTACAGATTAGCATGGTATAGTCGGCCAAGATCTAGCCATATTTGAAAATTTGTTAAACTCGACACCATACAGTATGCCTTGTTAGCACTATAAAACAGTAGGGGTTTGGAATAAACACCTCTCAATTTCACTGAAACCCCTTCAATCAGTCCCTTTATTGTGGCATAACAGTTTAAATATGTTGAGTTACCCTTACATTTTATTTGAGCAGTGAATTCAACAAAATGTACAGTAACATTTTTCAATTTGGTATAATATGTAACTTCACTGCTGTACAAAATTAAGACCTTAAATAACTGCTGTACATTATGTACTCAGAGAGCAATGCTTTGTCCTATCCTCACCAAGGGAGGGTGGGGGCACTCTTTCATGAGGAATATTAATAACAATGTTTGAAATTGGATTTGATAGTGAGTCTTTTGGCTGTCTTGTAGTCTTATGGTGTGCCTTTTTTTCTTAAACTTTTTGTTCTTATACAGCAGGATCTTGTGTAGAGAACCATTCCTATCTTATCGTTTTATACTTATATAGTGGTGAGAAATTCAGACTTATAGGCTGCAAACATTGCCAATTTTTCCATTTGTACTTCTTTTATATAGTTTTTTGTCCCTGTACCTGGTATGATTAAAGTCAAACCTGCAAACAAAGACCACTGGTTCAAAATATTAAAGCGGTCACTGTTGACAGGTGGTATTTATTTCAAAAATGACTGGTGCATTGTTTTCTCTCTGTTGGTCTTTGTTTTAATGGTTTGACTGTATGCAGGATTTTTTTAAATTTTTGTTCTCATTTTTCGGTCAAAAATTTTAAATGACTTAAAAGATTTGTTTTCATTCTTGTAGGAAGCTACGTGTTATTTTTAGAAAGAAAACCCTGCTGAGGTTCATTATCACTTTGGATGTTAAATTTACTAGAAGCACTTGTATATTGCAAAGAAAGGCATTCAAAACAAAACAAGAGGGCCAAGATAGCCCTATATCGCTCACCTGGTGACCCAATGTGACAAAAATCTAACCTTAAACTATATATCACAAAACACAAACATTCCGTTTGACCTTAGACAAACATTCTGACTAATAAACGTAATGATTGGCTATAAAATGTAACTTCAAGCAACGTTTTCCTTGGAACTGACCTGGTG
>JAUMHA010415531.1:11566-22303 GCA_032359765.1 Saxidomus gigantea
ACATTCTGACTAATAAACGTAATGATTGGCTATAAAATGTAACTTCAAGCAACGTTTTCCTTGGAACTGACCTGGTGTCATAGTTTTTTATCACAGGTGATCCACACAAACACTCTGATTAAATTTCAATACAATTGGGTATTGAATATGATCTCCACATTGTTAACAAGCTTTAAAAGTGATTGTTCTAGTGACCTAGTCTTTGATCCCAAGTAATCCAGTATTAAACTTTACCTAGAAGTAATTTCAACAAACATTCTGACCAGTTTTCATGAAGATGGATATTAAATGTGGCCTCTAGAGTATAAGCACAGTTTTTCTTTGATTTGACTGTGTGACCTAGTTTTTGACCAAAGATCCTGTTTTGAATATTATCGAAGAATTTTCATGTTGATTCAGTTGTAAATGTGACCTTAATGGCATACACAAGATTTTTCTATGATCTGACCTGGTGACTTAGTTTTTACCAAATGATTTACCCTGATTCAAATTTGACAAAGTTTTATCAATACAGCCATTCTGATGAAGTTTATGAAAATGCAAACTCAGCTAACTGGCGAACACAATAGCTCACCTTGAGCACTTTGTGCTCAAGTGAGCTAAATACAAACATTCCCAACATTACTTGTTAAATAAAAAAAGTACATGTTATAGATACTGGTATACCACAGTTGTTTTTGTTAAACACTCCCACTTTTCCACAAAGAAACAACATGAACATTAAAGAAAGGCATGCATCAAAGTTGTTGAAGTATAAACAGAATATAGTTCTAACATTATTCCTTGAATGTAGGGTATTAGCCCCTTAGCTCAACTTTGCACTGGAATTATTATATGTTATTATTTGTGCTCTGGAAATTTACAGTTACATTTTTGATATCAAATATGAACCTTTAAATATGTATTTTTTTTATCACTGAAATCAATGCAAGCTCAGATTAGATTATACTTTAGCTAGTGTCATTTTCAGTCCAACATATTTCAACGATTTGGACATCTTTTGTAATTATCTTAAAATGCAAGTACAGACTTCAAAATGAGTATTCATGCTATAGTATTGTTCCGGTGTAAAAGTTGGGTAGTAAGACTGCTAACAGTTGTTAGGAAATGAATCAAGCCTTTCATATTCCATTCATAAATGAAAGTAACAATTTTTTGGCTGTTGCTGATGGCTTTTTTGTGTACAGTAAACTCTGTATATCAACGACTCCGGATATAGCGAAAATCCAGATATAAGGAACAAATTTTCTCGGCCCAATTTCTTTCTTTATTCGTTTTATATGAAAATGGTATATGGATATAACAAACTCTGGATATGACGAACATATTTAAATGGTCCCAAGGAGTTCGTTATAAATGGAGTTTACTTTATGTGGACAACAGTACATGTATCATGAAAGTTATGTGTTACTGTGATTTATCATGAAAGTTATGTGTAACTGTGATTTATCATGAAAGTTATGAGTTACTGTGATTTATCATGAAAGATATGTGTTATTGTGATTTCATCATAAAAGTTATTTATTGCCGATTTACCTTTTAATTTTTTTCTTGTCAGATTCTTCTGTTAATGCTGTTGTACTTTCTACTGACGGCAGTCGTCTTTTTCCACTGTCTGTATCGTCAGTGGATGATGAGCTTTCAACAGATGGAAGTCGACGCTTTCCTCTGTCTAGACCAAGCAAGAACCATGGATGGGACTTTCCAAACATTTCCACTCTGTTCCTAATAAATCTATGATATTCCTGTTGGACAAAAGAATTACTGTATAATGTTTCAGAAATTATAAAGCTCAGAAAAAAAATAAACAGGAGATTTTCAAGAAGTTTTTACAATGCAATTTGATGTCAACATAAGTTTACCTCACTTAAATCAATTTCTGTAATTTAACTGAAAAGTTTCAAACTAAACCAAGCAAATCTATGATGATTAAAAGAAATATGATTTTGTTAAGTTTTATCATCAAAACATTTCGGTATTAAAGACATGATGAAATGACAAGTGAACTAATCAAGTCAACTGGCATAGATGAATTTCACTACAATCTATTCAAAGGTACAGATAATACAGTTGTATCCCACCATGCTCTTCTTGGTTTTCAATATGGGCAGTTACTGAGATGTTGGTTGAATGCAAGAAAAAGACTTGACCCCATATGAGTCAGTCATGGTAGGGTAGTGATTCAGGGCAAAATTCTGATTATTTTTATGTTTCTGGTGTAAAATCAGCAACACTACAGAATGCAAGTCTTCATCTAAAAGGTTTGAGATAGAGGCACATGGGGATTGAACTTATTACCTCTGGTTTCACAATCAAATTTGCAACCACTGGGTCACAAAATGTACCAAGTATCTTTTACAGTTTCACAAATAAAGATGCTTTTTTTTTAGTAGTCACAGTCACAAGCAGACAAATTTACAACACACCAGATATATCCCAAACAACAGCATATTATGTGTAACAGCTATTGAAGCCACAACAACAACAAACTACAGCAATACAATCATACAAAGCTAGGCGCATGCTTTAAAAAAAGACTTACTTACATGTATGTTGTGCAACTTACCCCTTGGATATTTCGGCTTTGAATTTTTGTCAGTCTTTCTCCTGGTAGCTTTGGTTTTCTTTTGTCTTCTTTTGTGTTTCAAAACAAATGCTAGAATTGACTGTGGGGAGGGTAGCCATGTTTGACTGTGGAGAGGGGAGCCATGTTTGACTATGGAGAGGGGAGCCATGTTTGACTGTGGAGAGGGGAGCCATGTTTGACTGTGGAGAGGGGAGCCATGTTTGACTGTGCTGTAAGTATGCTAGCTACAGATCATTAAGCTAAATGACATGTTACAGAAAGTTGATGCACTAACTGACCAGTCATTCTATCTTTGTGAATAGTGCACATCCATACAGTCTAATCATGATCTGCACTGTTCACTGTTCAGATAGAATACCAATTAAATCAATCTTTTGAACAATTAATGGGGCTCTGGTCCCAATTGAAAAATGGATCAGTCCATTAAAAACAATTTGCATGGTCAGGGAAAAACAATATAAAAGAGCAAACTGTATCTGCCTAAATTTAGTAAAATTGATTTTTTTCACACTTGCCAGTGAAAACAATCTCATAACGATTATTGAACTTTAAAGTCAAGCCCTTCACACAGAGGTAGACATTGGAAACACAATAAACTTATTAACCAGTTTGAAGTACAGAACCAAGATTTTGACTGGTCAACTTTTCAAATCCGCCCAACTGGGTTCATGACCTTACCTCCTCATATGACACCAGTACTGGTTTTTCAGGAAGCGGACTCGAGAGGGACTAGATAAGTTTAAAGTTTTCTTCACAACCAAGCTAAAATGAATTAGTATAAACTAAATGATTTCACTCCCAGCCAATCAGAATGCAAACTTTGTGACCAGCTTGAGGTTCTCCAAATACTATCTGGTTACCAGTGGTGGATAAACAATTTACCACACCATAGTCTGCACAATTACTAGCACTGTCTGCTAGCATGTGTTATATCTTATTTACACAACATTTCAAATTTTACCAATCCCTGATTTGAAGTGTGGTGAAGGGAGCACTCCCTAAAGGATTTTTGTTTACTTTTTGTTACAAAATATACTACATGCAAGGTGGAATAGTAATGTATGACATTTTCTTTCTCACAGCAGAGAAACTGCATGATTCATATATATCTTAATCCATCCCAGATTTACAAAGACAAATGGGCTGGTGGGTGGCTATTTGCCACAAAACAGTGGGCATAATTTTTTTCAATACTATTAAATTGTTTGTGTCCTGTAATTAGAACAATAACATGGTATGGCATTCTTCCCTTAAAAAAGGGCAAACCTTTTGTTTTAAACAGATTATAAATGTCAGGACATCTCTGGAGACAAGATGTGTTTTGTAAATAAGCATTGCATCATTCATTTAAAAAAAGGTAAAACTCTTAATTTTGAATTGTAAAGAAATGTTGGCAAATTGAAGATAATAAAAGCTGGAGAAGAGGACTAGATACCAGCATATGTATTGCTTCCTTTCCTATGCCAGGTTTGAATGGCATTTCAGGTAGGGATCAGGACTTGTACGTGACATCCTGCATTCATGTGCTAAACATTTTGTGCTAATTTATTTTTTAAATACTTCAATACATGACAGAGTTAGTCTGGACACAAATGTGTGCATATATACATGATTCCATTACCTTTAACCTGTAAGTGTGACATTGACCTTAAAGTTTGAGGTAGGGATGCGGGTCTTGCACAGCCCCAACATGAAAAATGCAGAAGGACGCACTCACAAACACACACTTACAGGATGGTCTACTATATGTGCACCTTCAGGGGCAGTATAAATCAAAAGGTCAGTGTAATTGTTAAACATTTCACTTCAGCCCTTCCTTCAAAATCAGCTGTATGCCTGTGTTCTTAGAATAACCCCTCCCCTCCCCTCCCCCTTCCTCCTACCCCCCTCTGTTACAGGGAATAGATAAAACAGCTAAAAAATTAACAAAATTATAATTTATTCAATATGGCTTCAACACAACAAAAATGATAAATCAGGACAATCACAATGTAAATCATTTTATTACACATTCATTGTTGCACAATCACTTCATTTCTGTATTGTACATTATTTTCTCAGACATTTTTTATTGCAACAATTACTTTGTTATTATCATTTTATATTATTGTTAGGAGTAAAAAATACCTATTAAATACTAATATGTAACAAACATTATACATACAGCATAATAATTATAGACTGCTTTTTTAATTTGGAAATTTGAGCATATCTTTGTGAGCATCAGGTGATATGAACAGTTAGCAAGGGATTGTCACATGAAACGTCCAAAAGTATGTGCTTTGAAATGTATACAGGGGAGATAATTTGTAGTAAAAACCTAAATATAGTTATGCAGCTTGAGAAACCATCATCTTAAACTGATTGTACAAAGTTTAAAAGCAAAGCTGCAAATATATACATGGCTGTAATTATTCACAGGATGAACTGTAGTATAAAATGGGAGATATTTCATTATCAAACCTTTGCACAGTTACCCACCTTGAGAAAGTTAACAGCACAGTAATAATATAATTGTGTACTAAGTTTGAAGCAATCCAGCAAATACTTTATAACTTAGCAATCTAGCAAAACTTTAGTAATATTGATTTATAATTTTAATATGTGGCATCATTGGATGTTTGGATCAGAGAGATTCTAGTATAGCCCCATACCCTGCCCCTCATTTGCCCAAAACTTGATGTGGTGGTATAATTATGACCCTTTTTACCAAACATTCAACTTATATATGTTTCTGTTTGTTTCTTTCTCAGTCATTTTAATAAAAACAGCGTTCCTTTTCCAGTATAATATAGAACTAGAGGGCCATGATAGCCCCGGATCAATGACTGGTATTTGACCTGATGACCTAGTTTTGGAACCAACATGACCCAGTTTCAAACTAGACATAGCGTTTATCATGACAGACATTCTGACCAACTTTCTTTTATTGGGTGAAATATGTGTTCATAAGACTTTTCTGTTATTTGACCTGGTTACTTAGTTATTGTCTCGATGCAACCCACTTTAGAACCTTACCTAGAATTTAACAAGAAAAACATCCTGACCAATTTTAAAGATAATTAGGTATAAAATTTTAATTCTACAGACGTGTTCAAAAGTTGTTTTTATATTATTTGACCTGGTGACCTAGTTTTTGATCCAATGTGACCTAATTTGGAACCTGACCTACAGTTTATCAAGACAAACAGTCTGACTATGTCATCTAGAGAGTTTACAAGGTTTTTCTATGATTTGATCAGGTGACCTAGTTTTTGAGTCCACTTCACCCAGTATCAAACCTGACTTACCCGAGTTCATCAAAACATACATTCTGACTATGGTATTTAGAGTGTTCTCAAGGTTTTTCTATGACTTGATCTGGTGACCTAGTTTTCAAGATGTCTGGGTATAAAATGTGGATTAAAATAAAATTCTATGATTTGACTGGGTGATCTAGTTTTTTGACCCCAGATGACTCAGATTCAAACAGGACCAAGAAATCATCAAGACAAACATTCTGACTAATTTGTATGTAGATTGGGTATCAAATGTGGCTTCTAGAGTGTTTACAAGGTTTTCCTTTTATTTGACCTGGTGACCTAGTTTTTCACCCCTATGTGACTCAGTTTCGAACTTTGCATGAAGATTGAGACAAACATTCTGCCCAATTTTCATGATGATTGGGGGCCAGTATTATGTGGTCAGGTGAGTTAAATTAATGGGAAAACTTATTTGAACTGAAAAGTTGAGTAAGTAATGAAAATGCTGCATTCACTTTTCTGTTTGATTTGATTTGATTTTTCAGGCAGTGGGAATCTAGGCCAAGCAATTAACATAAAGATAGTCTGATGACTATAAGAAAGACAAAACATTAATATATCAAACTTAGTAGAATCATAACTTTCTTTACTATAAAGACCACACAAACCATTTTTAACATTTGAAAAGAGAAAACAAAAAAATAAGACTTAAACAAAAACAGAATTTTCAACAGCGATAGGCATAGGAACATTTCAGAACAACTGACAAAACCCTACAAAAATATTATTTGAACACAAGACTTCTCAATTACTCTGATTTTCTACAATTTTCCATATCACTATCTGACCCAATTTGGTCCCTTCTCAATCAAATCACCTTAAGTAGAAAAAACAATTTTTATAATAATGTTTGCAACTGTGATTGTAACCATAAGTTCATAACCATTTCATAGATGCCAGCCATTTCTTATTTTTTTCCCAGTAAAGGAAAGAAATTTAAACATGGCCTTTTAATTACTCAAAAAATAATTTGCTTTTTCTTTTCCCATTTTAAAAGAAAGGTTCTTGGAAACCAGATTTTGGCAGTGTTATAACACATGAATAACCATCAGTTAATCAAAGAGATGACTGTTATTGTTATTATTATGATGGAACAAAAGCCCCTGTAAGCATTCTTCTCCTGTAGTTCTCTGGGAGTTCCTTCAATTACCCGGTACCCCAGAATGAACCACAAGAAAGTACTGCATATCTCAAAGCAACGTGAAAAACACAGAACAGGAACAATGATTAGTAGAAAATCTGATCAAAAATTAAACACGGCCAAATTTATTTTTAGCTGAACCGTATTTTTCTCAGTTTTAGATATGGAACAAAATTAATCAGTAAAAGCCCAGGAACCATTCTTTTTTACAAGAAGCGGGGAAAGGGCCGCTTGTAACCTTTCCCCGCTTGTAACGAGCAAAAAAGTGCAAAGCATCCCAAATGATGCAGAACAATTATCATATTATGCAATTGTTACAGAGCCTATGCAGATGGTGCATATTTATTTAGATATGAAAATTGCCCGAGGGTACGTATTTTGTGAACTAGTATTAAAATACTAAAATGAAGCAAACACTGAGAAACTTTTTCTGCCTTGGAAAGGATTTGAGTTCAATGATATCGGGCAAAAATACAGAGTTGTATTCTGCTTTGATCTGTATAGAAATCAATTTGTAATATCATGTTATTTTTCTGGAAGTACATCAACGGCACTTCTATAATTAAACGATCTTTTAACAAAAAATGCAGCCATGTAATTTTATAGAATGGTATGAAAGTCGATCATGAAGATTCTATTTTGTATTCACAAAAAAGGAATCCACCTGGATGTGACATATTGCTTAAATAATGTTTTCATGATTTTTTTCTTTTAGAAATCACTGAGAAAATATATAAGAGCTATGCCTTCAGGGAAATGGATTGCAAACCTTAAAAAGTCGCTGACATAATTATACACTATACATGTCTAAATTTGGAGTAATTTTTTTATCAATTGCAAAAAGGAACCTTAGCCATACATTGAAATGTAAAAGAACCTTTAGCAGTGTTTGTAGGATGTCACATTTTATCTTAGTTTCAACCGGTGGTAACTGAAAAAATATCCTAACACCTTAGGCAAGTTTTGAATGTATTATTTTCAAGAAAAAAAATTGAAATGAAAAGTAAAGTTTTAAACTTCGATAAATAAACAGTAATTGATACGGAAATATTTATAAAATATCCTGGGGCTATCAAAAGTTTTCAGGCAAATTATTTAAAATCCAGAGGCATGTACATGTACAGTACTGATGCATATACCTAATACATATACATATATCTGTAAAAATAGTTTAATTGACTCAATTTTCTGACTTTATCACTACTGTACATCATTTACAAATTTGTCATAGACTCTGATGGGTTGTGGCTTACTAAGACACTGTATGCAATTTTGAACAAATTTCCATCAATACTTTAAGAGTTATTCATACTATCAGAAATGATTAAATACTGAATGCAAAATTTGATTAAAATCTGACATGCCTATATTTAACGCTACATGATCACTCTATAATGTATGTACCAGTAAACTACAGGTGAGTGGAGCCAAAATATTGGTAACTCAACAATTATATCTCTTTACTTCAAAAACATTACTTTAAAATTACTCTGTAATAAAAAAATACCCTTAGAGTATTATTTCATAACAGAAATTCTCTACATCAAAAACTTCAACCCTTTATTTAAACTGTAATAACACTGACAATAACATTTTAATTTACACTGAATTGTGCTTAACAGCAATAAAATCTTAAAATCAACTTTATAACTCATTATAATCTAACTAATAAAAATTATAATCCAGTTAATAAAGCTACTAGATAAAACAATATTTTTTAAAAATCTGAAAAAATCTAACCAACATTTTTCATGAAAGTGGCATAATGCATTACAAATAAAAAAAAATTTCTATCATAAATTTACACCTTCTGTTATCTAAATGAAAACCAAAATCAAGGTGATATTATAAATCAACCAAGCATAATGAAATCATCAAAAATCTTCAGATTCGTTGATTTTCATGATTTGCAGTAAAATGGTTTCAATCACAAAAAAACATTCATCTGTGCTTGTAATATTATCATTAATGAAATTCAAAACTTGTTTGAAAAAAAAAAAGAAAACATGTTCACTAGTTCTTAAAAAATAATGCAATCAAACTATTTTATACAGATTTTTTCAACTTTGAACATCTGACATAACTAATCAATCACTGAACTTTACCCCTCCCATTGTACAATTTTGCATGAAAATCAAAAGGTTAATAACAGGTTACGATAAAAAGGTCCCGATTCAAATAAAAAAGTTCAGCTGTTGAGAAAAGAAGTCTGAAAAACAATATTATGTAAATTCAATCAATGAGCAACAAATTATTTTCATGTCACAAAAGCTATCAGATATTTGCATTCTCAATTTGTAAAAAGAGACCAGACTATTCTGCCGAGTGACAACAACAACTGCCTTGAACCCGTCAGTTCTCCGATAATTTACTGTTTTATAAAAAGTGATTAGAATTCCTATCAATAAGCATTTCAAATGTATCAAAGGAGACAGTTTTTAAATGAGGAGAGAATTTTTTTAATAAGCCGCTATTTAACATACAATATTGTACATGCACTTATTGGAATAAAATATTGTTCAACCAAATGTATAAAACAAAATGAATATTTAGCATGAAATGTATCAGGAGATTCAAATTTTTGCCATCTTGAAACATTAACTAAAAAAATCACTAAAGGTGATTAATGCCCACAGACATAAAGTAATGAATCATTTGAAATGTTAGAAAATCCATTAAACAGTTTAGACACTGTTCATTATTCTGAAAACCAAAAAAAAACTTTGACTCCTACGTATGACCTTGACCTTGGAGCATGCAGGATTCTTGGGCACAACATATTGTCTGTTCTAAGTAGCATAATAATTATGTGTGTTATAATTTGAAAACTTGAAAACCTAATACAACAATTTTAAGAACTGGTGCCCAAGGAGATGAAATACAAGTGTGACTTGCAAATACCTCTACCTTCACTGATGGGAAGGGAGGTATATTAACAGGTTAAATACCTCGGAGGCAACAAACACACAAGAGTACTACTTTGTAAACACTTAGTTTCCATTTTTGAAATAAAAATGCTGTAAGGGTAATATACTGAATGTAAGGGTAATATACTGAACGTAAGGGTAATATACTGACTGTCACTTTATCAACCTAAACATGTTTATTTCGAAACTTTTATCAGTAACTCACCAAAAGCATTTATTCACGAAAAACAGATAAATAACAATGAAAGTTGTATAGAAAAATACTACAAACTTTTGTTTTCTGACCTTAGAACGTTTAGCTTGTAAAGTTGTTGCAATTTATATACTCTTTTATCCTGTCACTTGCAGCATTATCGACCCAATAACAGGGTGCAGGATAAATTTACTGATATTTGGTAGTTTCACAATAAAACCAGACATTTCAAGGTGTGTTTCGATGTGAGAAAGAATGACAGGATAAATAGAATAATAGTTTGGTAGCGTGGATGGAGTAGTTTATCTGGCTCGGCTCCGGAATTAATCGAATTCGCCTTCGGCTCACCCAATAAATTTCTCCGCCTTACCAGATAACTTTCTCCATCCGCGCTACCAACCTATTATTCTCTATTTCTAGATGACACTTCCACCCTGTAAATGTTGCTCTGTCAAAGATGGGAAGCCAATCTACCATTGTTGTAAATGACAAAATTTAATTTCTCCACTGGGTAATGTAGGAATGCAGATACAGTACAGCCTGTTTTTGGTAGTCGGTAAACGGTTGCATCAAAAATGGCTACTTAA
>JAUMHA010415543.1:0-10556 GCA_032359765.1 Saxidomus gigantea
TTTACAAAGACGTATATAGGAAAACCTATTGTATATAACATTATCTAGTGATCTTCCACCAGGCAAGTGGACTTGTATCAAGGTGAGCGATATAGGGCCATCTTGGTCCTCTTGTTTGATATCTCAGAAATTGATTGAGATATTCTTTTGAAACTTGCTCTGTAGCATCCTAGCATTGGTCCCTTTCAAATAAATGTAATAAGTAAATGGTTTCCAAAAGGGGCCGCTGTTAAAAATAGAAAAACATTTTAACAGCTTCTTCTCATGACCCATAGATGGAATGTCACCAAAACTGTTCTGTAGAAGAGGGGACACTTTTACCTAAAATTTATGAAAAAAAGGTTTCCTTGTAAACAGTAAATTGAATGTCACCAAACTTGCTCTGTAATGTCCTTGCATTGTCACCTTCCAAAAAACCAGGAAATGGGTCTGGTCAGGTTTCATATACATTTAGTACAATAAACTACATTACTATAATTTAGACTGCTACTCTACATATGATGGAGTACCACAGTACTAATCAGAAGTATAGAGTACTACAGTGATATGGAGTACCACAGTATTTACAGTACCATGGAGTACTTTAGTCCCACAGAGACCAAAGTATTAGTGGGGGCATTCAGGACTTTCAGTAATAGCTTTAGTTTCACTTGTGACCACCAAAAGTAGTTATTTTAACAGTTTTAGTGCCTACTCTGTGAAATTTTATGTGATATTACACCGAAACCAACAGCTATCCTCCTTGTACTAGTTACACTGCTAAAATAGATTTGTATGCTGCAACAATATTAGATAATAAACTGGAGAAAATGGTTAAACTTATTGTTGAAATCCAGAATAAAGATGAGCTTTGGCAGTTGTGGCTATTAGAATAAGTAAATATTACACCATTTAGTTGAAATATTTATACAACCATGAAATAGACTAGTGAAACTGTTGTATCAGGCCAGTCTATTTATTTCATTACAGAAATTAGAGAAGTTGTTGCCTGCAAGACCAAAGTTTGAAATGCCTGAGGGTGAGCATGTTGAAGAAGTGAACCTTGTAGAATATGAAGACACTCGGTCCAGCGGTGGCGGTGGTCGTCGTGAGGCTTATCATGACGATGATGATGAAGACGAGGATGGAATGCCTGGTGGACAACGAGTACAATGTGCTCATCAATGATTAGACAATAATTTTAGCAGTTTTAATGTAGTTAAAGGCAAACCATATGAGATCTGTCTAAATTCGTTACAAAGAGAGATAACCCGTTGGCATTAGATCACAGCTTCTAGCAGTTTGACATGACTTCAACTATATAAACTTTCATACAGGGTGTGTTAAAATCAAAGATTCTCAAAATGAAAGACCCTAACAACAGTTCGTTTACCTGCTGATATATTTCCAACTAAAAAAAGAAATTCCTGTGCGTGTTCTGCTGTGCATAGAACAGTACCTGTGGACCAGATGTTAAGTGTTGACTGTAGGTGACTAGATCCAAAAGTCACCTCTTGTGGACAGTTGCAGGCCCGTGGTTCAGAGGAGAGACGTAGCATAGCAAACTGTCACTTCAAATTATTGTAAAGAAGCTATTAAATAAACTCTACCTTACAATCCAACATGACATATTATTTGAGAATTTTCAGTTGGTTTTCAGCTAGCAAAATTATCATATGTCAACCCAGAACTGTTCAGGGAGGACTTGTATAGAAAGATCCTGTATAGAGGCTTGAAGAATACCTTGCATTTGATATGCTTAACTTTTACTGAACAAACAATACTTGTGATTTAAATTTGAATTAAATACATTTTGTCTGTGACACATTTTTAACCTGTTTCGCATTATAAATCATATATACTGAACAAAATAAGAAACTTCTAGTATGCTTAAGAGCATACTTTCCGGAATTACACCAAAATGTATTTTTACATTGATTCCCAAATAGTGATTGTTGCAATTCAGACGGAGAATATAGCTCTAGTTAGGTTGTATAGACACAGAATTGTCCGTCAAATGAAGTAGGGTTAAATTCATTTACTAAAATATTGTATAGCCTCCTCTGGAATTGGCTACTGTTAGCAACCTTAGAACCTACCATCACCATACATCAAAATAGGAGATTTCTTTTTTTGCTCAATATATATGAGTCGTATTTCATTTTTTGTCTTTATGTTTAACAGACTCATTGCTTTTGTTTGACTGTGTAGTTTCTAACTACATTTTTGTACCACAAAATTGCAAAGACTTACAGCATTGTCATTCCACAATTAAAGTCCTACATTTACTTTCAAAAAATATTTGCATGTTGTAACTAATTAAATTAAGTTTATAGAAACAAACTTTTGTTTATTTAACTGATTATGTCCGTTTCTTTAAGTTATGTTACCCCTCAAATTTACAATCATGATTTTAAAAAAAAGACATGAATCACTTCAATTTACACCTATAAACATGAAAAGTACCATAGTCATAACCAAAAGATATGAATCTCTATACCGGTATCAGTTTTATTCACATTTAATATAGAAAAATCTTGAAATATATTTTTCAACTATCCTGGTCAGAAATTATAAACTTACGTTGTTCTGCCACATGTATCATTATACCGCTGCTTAACATAGTAAAATGGGGCTTAAATAGGAATCTAGCATGTTATCTGCCGCGTCCCCTTTTACACAAAGTAAAATATTACTTGTGCTACACTGCTTAAACCTCCTCTGCATGATTAATCTCTATGACAAGTAATATAAATGTTTTACACTTTTAAGAGATATTTCCTCTTTTTACTTAGCACGTTTTCGTATCTTAAGTATGAATGGTGGTACTGCATTTTAACACCACAGTTGGTATGCCCTACAATATCTATGCATGCAAAGCCACACTTGTAAGTTAGATAACTGCATTTCACACTTTATAGAGTTATTGCCCTTTTGTACTTGGCAAGTAACTATATATGCAAGTCTTTGTGTCTGCACATGTATCATTTATTCATGGTACCATTCAAGCTGTATTTAATATATGTAGTAAAAAAACATAATTTTCTGTCTGTGTACTTTTGCACTGATTTTTCTTCTGTTTATGACCAGTGCATAAGTGGGTGTATTAATCACTTCCGGTGATAGCTTTAGTTTATACTTGTCAGTAAGAGAAATTACTCGCTTTATCTCGTTACTTAAATCTTTTCAAAGCATCTATAATGTTTTAAGCTTCAATAAATTCAATATGGCCATTCTAAAGCGTAATATAACTTTAACATGGCAGAGTTACTTGGTCTTACAGAGTTCATGACAGTGGTACAATAATATGGAAAAAAAGCTCCATTACAAATAAGTAACTTGAATTAAAAATATGTTTTAATACATTTTTTATATCTTGAGCCAAAATAGAATCTGTTTAAATCAGGATTATTAGGTTGTTGCTGTGGTAACGATTTTGAACTCCTTTTTCATTCTTTAATTTAACAATATCTTTGTGCTGAATTCTCCCCTTATCATGTTTAAAGAAATGCATGACCTTCAAAAAAGGATAGTGATCATAATTTACAATTGTTTTATTTCATTTTAAATGTACATGTACTGTTTATGTTTGTCGAATTTGAAAAACTACAAACTCGTCATAAAGTTTAACATTCTTTAACAATATGTGTAATTACATAGGATTTCAATTGTGTTTCCATCACTGATGGTATTTGTAATCATGTGCCTCAGTTACACGTCAAATTATTGGATTAAAATATTTATTGTGGTCTCTTATCGTAGTGTTTGTAGACAAACCTATGGTTTATGTTTATGTGCCAGTGTAAAATTTGCAGATCTGTGTACAATAGATACTCACGAAGGACGTTTACAGTGCATATCAAGCCCCTAAACGTATTAGAAGAGAAACTTTTTTAATGGGAATGATTAAACCATGAACAAGTAGCATATAAAATCAGTTTTCACACCAGACTAGGATCAAACTGTTTATCAAAATACACAATATAATAATATGTACAGCACAGTTAACTCGTATTACTTTAACTTACTTAAAAAGATTCATTTTCAATATATCTGGAAAAGTAAATGACTTAAATCGTTGTGACCATTTGAGGAATGTTTGTACAATGCAGAGATGGTAATTGCTTTCCTGGAGGCTACCAAAATCTACAGTTGAACTTAAAGTAACTTACAGTGATAGAAATTAAACTATGTAACCGGACATTATTTATGTACAGCTCTATATTTTAATATAGCATTGAATGAATTACCATCCAAATGATCACTGTCTGTTCTTTTTGTGTGAAATGTTAACATTATTTTGTGTTTTGGATATGATGAAATTCAGCAACATTGCTATGACCAAATACGTTATAAAGGTGTTTTTCCGTTGCATTTCACCTTTTTTTTTAAAGCGGTTTTACAGCCCCTTTTTTTAACTTCAATGGACAGTGGACAGAATTGCATCTCTGTTTGATGAATGCATGTGGTTTTTTGATGACAGAAAACTAGAGTGCATTTTAAATAGCTTGCAAGTAAATTATTTTAACATTTTTGCATGGTTAGATTTGTAAGTCTTGCACTTCTGTTTCACAAATTGAAGCTTACCTGTCAAATTAAAGAAAACTGTTTAAATATGTAATTTGATATATTTATTGTATGAAAGAAATAATATTGAAACAATAAATATCAAAATATTTTATTTTTGTACATGTATGAGTTTTACCTAGCCGCCTTAAAAGCGCATGAGCTTTGACGGATTCAAAAGTGGTCGCTTAAGACAAAGGTCGCTTAATACACGTGGTTGCATGCACAAGTTTGACTGTAATTTAAATGACATTTTGTTGTTACCTAGTTTTAAAAATCATGAAAAGGCTACTTTTCTTACCAAGAATGAACTTATTCCAATTGGTCAAATAAACATGGCCTCCAGTGGTCAGGGCCTATTTCCTTACTTAATAATAGCTCACCCAAGTATATTGTGCTTATGGTAAGCATTTCCCAATTGCCCTTTCATCTGTTGTGTAAAAGTTTAGATACTTGGTGTGTAAAATTAAAAAAAAATCCCTCTCCATAATTGCATGGTCCAGAGCTTAAATATTTGGTAAGCAGCATTGTCCAGTGGTGTTTTCACCCAATTGATTCCCTTTGGTTCAACGCTGGCCCATCTGAGAGGTGTCAACTATCTAGCTCACCTGAGCACATGCTGAAACAGCTGATGGAAGTTGATGAAAGTTGGCATTTTTTGTACCTTCCCCAAACAAAGTTGTTCAAAGAATTACATTTCATACACGACTGTATAATAATAATGGTAAAACTTAGAAAATATTTTTGTCCTTAACAGCAAGGCTCGGAGTATATAGTATTGCCTCGAAGCTTTCAAAGTGTTCCCCATGGTATCTACATGTTTCAAGTGATTAGCTCTAAGAACTCTTATCAAAGCTAAACATACAAGCATTCCAACTACATTGTATATTGATATAGAAAAGACAGTTTTAGACCAGTATTCTGGCTGAAATAAAGAAGGAACAAAACGTCTAAAGAAAGATTGTGTATATTGAGTTAACGCATGTTTTTTGTGTTATAACATCTGAAGAATCCCGAGGGATGGTTGGTGCCCCAACCCGTTAGGGCAAGGGCATTGAAATGTCCCGAGGGTTTCTGCAGCTTTTCTAGCATAAACAGGATAGAAATAAAAATGAAACGCTCTTACTGGTACAATATTTAATAATGTGCAGGACAGCGTCCGTGTTGTTGACATCATATTTATGGCATCATCGGCGTTTCTTAAGCCCTGCACTGTCGACGCCATACATGATGCAAGGCTTGGGAGACTGCGCATAAATGAGAACTGGTTATTATGGTTTTCTCCTGTTTAAACACTAGAAAAATGGGCAAAAATAGCCAATTTTATGCTAGAATGAACAGTTGACTTTAACATGCAACCGTATGTAATTACTTGTCAGCTACCATGTAGTATAGTAAGGTAGAATTTACTCCATTTACAGTACAAAGACGTTTACCTAAATATTACACCTTGCACATTGTTTAAAATGTACAAATATATACTGCCATAATGTGAAATCGGAAAATAAAATCCCAGTACACCATGAAACACAATACCCACAATGCACCTACCATAGAAAACAACACACTGAAGTTTGAAGAATGAATCTCTAAATTTCACTTCGTTGAATATTGGGTTCAAGTCTACATACCCGTTTAGCTTAATTAAAACTTGTAATACCATTTGTGCAGTTTAGGAAAAGGTACACACAATACAACTTTAATGTCGAAGTGACAATACTGCTATACTAAGATGAATAGTAAGATGAATGGTTAACCAATCAATCAATCCATATGTAATTCTGTGTAAGGCTCAACAAAATCCATCTATGCAATGTAAACAAGACAAGGACCATGCAACAAAACCAACAAAAGTAGAGAGGCTGAAACAAACAATTTCAATTCAAAGCTTAATGGATGCGAGGATGGATGAGGGGAAAGAAATAATAGTCATAACAATTTCTTTGTAAGTACTTCATTAAAAATTTTAATAAATGGCACTGTGTTAATATGTACATATTAATGATATTGGAATACATTTACAGCATTTTGCAAAACAAGAGGGCCATGATGGCCCTATATCGCTCACCCGAGTACAAGTGCACTTGCCTTATGGGTGTGTTCAATTTAGACCCCAGAGGTACAATTTGAACAATATAGGTGGAAGACCACTAGACAATGTTACATACCAAATATCTAAGCTCTAGGCCGTGTAGTTTTAGAAAAGGAGGTTTTTAAACTTTTCTATACCAAACATTTTGACCTTGGGTGCATGATTTTAAAACATTTTGTCGAGGTCCATAAAACACTGTTACACACTAAATATCTAGGCTCTAAACCTTGTGGTTTTGGAGATAAAGATTTTTAAAGGTTTTCCTATATACAAACAAATGTATGTCCATGTAAACCAAGCTGGGCAAATTTTGACCCCAGGGGCAGGATTTGAACAAACGTGGTAGAGGTACACTAGACAATGTTACATACTAAAGGTTTTGGAGAAGATTTTTAAAGTTTATCATACGGAAACCTATGTAAAATCAAGTGACACCCCCAGGCAGGGTGGTCAATTTTAACCCAGGGGTCATGAGTTGAGCAATTTTGCTGGAGGTCCACTAGGAAATGCTACATGCCGAATATCTAAGCTTTTTGACCTTCTGGTTTCAGAGAAGAAGATTTTTTAAGTTTTCTTATTTGCTGCTTTAGCAACCAGAGTTCTACATGGAATAGAATTCTTTAAACAATTTTGGCAGAGCTTCATGCAAGGAACATCCCTGCCAAGTATCATCAACATTAGTCCTGTGGTTTCAGAGGGGATGTCGTTTGAAGCAAAATGTTGACGGACAGCAGACAATCATCTTTCCTAAAAGCTCAACCTGGCAAAGCCACAAAACAAATATAACCTTTGACCAAGAGTTTAGTATCTAAACAAGCTACAAGAAGTTGCAATAACATAAACAAAAAGGCCAGCTCAGTTCATCATGAACAAGGTAAAAAGAACACTTTGTAAGTATAAATATAGATGTAAAATGTCATTTTTTATTAGACGAAATATGTTTTGACAAATGATTTTTTTACAAATAAATGAGAGCTTCATTTTCTACTTTCAAACCTTCTACAACCGCTAACGAAATTGATTAGAGGGGCGTGAATTCAGCATAAGTCAAAATGTAACGTTCAAAGTTCATTTCGGCGACAGCTGATCACATCTTCAAAGGAAGCACAATGCTTTATTACGCCACTCCAATCAGAGCGACGCAATTTTATCCAGATATGTTGTCTATCAATATTTACTGATAAGCGTGGATAATGCTACTTAGGTCAGTTTCAACATGTCTTGTTATAGGGAATTGTTAAATGAATCCATGGCCAAATTGGCCATTAAAGTTATATTTTCGTCAGCGACGGTATTATAGTAAGATTTTGACTTGTGAGCTATGGCCTATTCAAAGAATATAAAAGTATAAAAGTGCAGTCACGGCACAATGCGTAAAGTCTAACTAAACCTCATTTATATCAATACTGTATACCATCGATTTGATTTAGTACTGCACGGGAAAAACGATCATCAAGACTTCTTTACATGCACACGACAATTATTCTATTGTTCAAATTATCATAGGTTTTCGAATGATTATATTTTTCATAATCAGAGCCCAATACCTGTTTTGAGTTTAACATATTTGTAGATACAACATGAAGCAAAAGATTCTATTATTAAATCACCGCTAGTAATAGGGGTGTACAATATTTCAATAGCCAGATATCAATCGATGAATACAATTTGAGCTTTATGAAAAATATTGATGACCTTGCATGTTTGTATACATACAGGTGTAAAGGCCGAGTACATTTCATATACATGTATTGTGTCAATGTATAAAGAATATATTAAAAAATATCTTTAACATGGCGTTAACAAATACCCTTCATGCAAATGGGTGATTCCCATTAATGTAACTCCACGGAATACGCATGAGAATCTGTATTGTTTTTTTTATTTGAAGTAGAAGTAAGATACACATGCCATGTTTATCAGTATCGTATGTATACAATTAACTACATTACTCTCCGCGAACTTGTTCTTTAGTTTATACTAATAATTTTAGCTCGATTGTGAAGAAAGCTTGTAGCTGCTTGTTGCTTATCGAGTCACTCGCAAGTCCGCTTCCTGGAGAAATAGTACTGGTATCATGTGAGGTATGGTCGTGACACCCAGTTGAGTTTGAACCCGAAACCTCCGGAATGAATGACGACAACATAACCTCTACAACACCACTCCCCTCTTTATTGTTATTTGACCGCAGTGAATTTATCCCATGTATGTCAGAGAGTGCAGGTAGGCAAAAACCCAATATACGTGTTCAAAGCCGATTCAGTTTTTGAAAAATTTTCACCAACGTAAAAACGCCCGTCGTTGTATTGTTGAGATATTTTTTTAACTGTTTTCTTTATCGTTCGTAAATGTTTCTACACCAAAATGTGAGCAATACCCGACACAATGATAGTTAAGTTTGAGTAATTATCTGCCTCAACACGTTGTTACCCGTTCCCTCAAGTGTGTGTGCAACATGACCATTGATTTGACATAATATTTCTGCAGCATTCATTTAAACGGCCAGTATCGCTTAGTTTCCGCACCATAAACAGTAAAGTCATCACTAAAGACGCATTATCACATAAAGTATAGTATTGATCGGTAATTGTCAAAAAACTGATAAAAGGCGGAGTTTAGGAAACCAATATTGAGCGGTGCTCCATAGCTACTTTGACAGGCGAGCCGGCGATGTTCAAACATTTGTGCATTGCTTTTGATGTTATCGGTGAACTTCCCAACTCTAATGAATTTCGTTAGCGGTTGTAAAATTTATTTTGTAGAAATGTTAAGCACAAATTTTTTCCCCTCAAATTTTTAGATTCTACAAAATTAATTTTCTGATGTATTTTGTAGAATGAGACCTGTATAAGTGAAGTTATCACTCTGTGAACAACATTAACTCCCAAGTTCACTCAACCCTTTGCATGCATTATTCATGAAGGTAATCTTAAACAATGATTTGGTTTAGAGTAACTTAAGTTCTTCACAGTTCATCAAAGTTTATCCCATGATATAGGAGAAATTTATATTGCTACTAAATTCTTTGGAGGTTTTAACACACATTACATGGTTAAACATCATGATCGAAATATCACAGTTTTCTTTCTTGTTTTGTTGTTTTCAATCAGGAATTTCATGACCTACTTTTCAGTAGTTTAATGTGTAAATTCACTGAGTTTATTAGGATATAGTTTCAATGTTGTCCATCTTTAAGTCTTCAGTGAGACAGACCCCCATTGCTGCCAGCAATCAACCACTTGAAATACATTTATCGATAAAATATCCAAATGCTGTTTTGAACATTAAATAAACTTTTTCAACATTACATAAATGGAGCAATTGTTTGTTTAAATGAAAGTTTGAGTATACAATGTTTTTAATTTTGTGAACATCAAAGTTAGCTTTTTTCAGTTGTAAAAATCACTTTTTGAAATTTATCTTTCACCACAGCAGTCAGTTGATTTCTATGTATTCACATGGTCCTGGCAACATGTTCCATGTGACTTAAAGACTAGACTGTTGGTTTTCCGGCTTCCTGTGGGAGCTTTACTCTGTGACCTTCACCTTCAGCCATGAGTGCCTCTATTTCCTCCACTGTACGCGGTACAACAGTAAGTAACTCCATACCATTCTCTGTCACTGCTATATCATCCTCAATGCGCACCTGTGACGGAAATAAAAGCTTTACTTTATGACAAATAAAAGCACTACAGATTGCAAATAGTATCTTCCTCTTGGATAAGACTCTTAATATGTATTTCTTGACAGTAAAGGTGAATTTGACGGTTTTAGAAATGGTTCTTAAAAATACTTATGAAAAAGGTCAAAGGTTCAATGATGATATCGGCAGGGCAACATAATGGATTTGAAGACAATATAGGTCAGGTTAACAATAAAGTGTATTACCCCTCTGTCCTTAAACTAGAGCTATCACTAA
>JAUMHA010415554.1:0-10555 GCA_032359765.1 Saxidomus gigantea
GTTACAGTCCGGACACGAATGTGTGCATATATAAAGGATTCCATTACCTTCAAACTCTTAGAGTGACCCTGACCTTTGAGATAGGGGCGTGGGTCTTGCACGCGACACATTGCCTTGATGTGTTAGACATCTGTGCCAAGTTATTTTAAAATCCCTCAATGGAAGACAAAGTTACAGTCCGGACACGAATGTGTGCATATATATACAGGATTCCATTACCTCCAACTCTACCTGTGACCTTGACCTTTGAGGTAGGGAAATGGGTCTTGCACGCGACACTCCGTCTTGATGTACTTGACATTTGTGCCAAGTTGTTTTAAAATCCTTTGATGCATGACAAAGTTACAGTCCGGACACGAATGTGTGCATATATAGAGGATTCCATTACCTTAAAACTCTAAGTGTGACCTTGACCTTTGAGGTAGGGAAATATGTCTTGCACGCGACACTCCGTCTTGATGTACTAGATATTTGTGCCAAGTTATATTAAAATCCTTCAATGAATGACAAAGTCAATGTATTTCACTTTGACTCTGTAAAATAAGATAAATAACAAAGGCGATAATAGGCCTAAAAGTTAAAGTCATTAATCATGCATAAAAGGGAGATAACTCATGTAGTGAAAACAGACAGTTTATCAAAAACAAAATTGGTTGTCAAAACAATATACAATGTATTCTTTTTCCTGTCAGTTGAGAGAAACTAATGTCAAGACTAGAAAACTCAACAATGTTTTATAAAAACACAATGCAAAAGCGAGAGTTGAGACTCCAAAGATTCAAATTCTTAAATTACTTCCCTTTGAAATAAATATATAGGTGAATTCATGACCTTATATATATATATGAAAGCTCCTGTGATGATTTTTTTTATAAACTCACGCCCCAACTGATTTCTTATAAATGATTGAATTTCACCTCCTGCATTGAGGTATTGGTGTTTCTCATGCATAGTAAATCCCAATATAAACCTGTAAAGTTTTCATGTTGTGTCAGTGTATGTATGAACATTACCGGTATTCAAAAAAGTAACGACAGTGAATGGCAGTCTGTTTATTACTTTAGTACCAGTTTTTTACCAGTACATAATGTAACGCCTTAGAACGTAAGCAAGACCTAACTGTTTATTTATATTAACTTAAAAATAAATAAAACAGTAATGTATCTATGCCAGAAAATTTCACAAAATCTGTTTATGCTTTTTATTTAGGTTGGCATATTAAAATCCCACCGTCCGTCTGTGCGTCCGTCCGTATGTGCGTCCTGCCTTACATTTCTTAGTGTCCGGGCTGTAACTATGTTTGCATTGAAAGCTTTTGAAAAACTTTGCACAAATGTTCAGCACATCAAGACGGAGTGTCTCGTGCAATACCTATGTCCCTATCTCAAAGGTCAAGGTCACACTTAGAGTTTGAAGGAAATGGATTCCCCTTAATTTTCACACATTCGTGTCCGGACTTTGTGCTAAATATTTGCATAATAAAAGTGTAAAGTTTTAATTTTGGGTGAGTGTAGTTGTAATTTGCATGGGACGCTTCATTAAACATGTATTCAGATGTGTCAATAGTGTCAATTTTATTCCACTATAGACAGAAACAGGGTTGGCTTTAAAAAATCGAATGCAGATCTGATATTGATCTTTGATCATGATCTTCATTTTCAAATGCATATTACAATGTTGGTCAAGAATAAAGTGTATACTAAAAGTTATTTCTCTTATTTGCAGATGTAAATGATAATTTAGCTGACAGAAAGGGTTGGTTTTTCAATTTTGCCAAAAGTATTTTGCAGATTTTCTCTATAATACCGCAGATAAATTTAATAGCTTCCGATTGTTCGTATACCGTGAACTGCCACGTAAATACCGTCTCCCCTTTTCTGAAGGCTTGGGTAAGTCTATGCGAAGCCGTAGACTTCGTCAAGAATCTATGTAATTTTGTTTGTAGTTGTACTTATGGTCCGCCTAATACCAGGGATCTTAGGTAACCTAATGAATCCTGCTAATACTGGTAATATATTTTGGTTTCTAACTATCAGAATGTTCAATATGCTAGGAGGAAACATCCTTTTTGGAATAAAAAAAGTGCGCATATCAAGTAAACAGATTGTTTTTCAGTCTCAATATCAGACAGTAAGGTCAATCCATAGGCTTTATGCTTCATATGCTGGTCTGAGAGAATAATGTTTATTGAGCTAATAATTGTATTTTGCGAATAATTAGTTCTACCCTACAGAGTAAGCCGGAAACCCCGGGTTGAAAATCTAATGACTAAATGTGTGATTACAAAATCTCGTCTCATTCAGTCTGTATTCGTTCACAAATCGTCTAGCATCTTGTGATTTATATACCTGATATTGACACATTTATAAGTAGGTCTCATTTTATCAAGAAGGATGTCTTACTGACAGAAATGACTTTTATTTTTACCAAACTCATTTTCTGACTTTGCTTTTTAAATTGATAAGTACATATTAGAAACATAGCGCAGTATTTTTTAATAATATTGCAAAAAAATAAGATTTTATAGGCTTTCTGGCAACTATTTTTCTTGAAGAAATTACTCGAATACGAAAGAAAGGTATATGTCAACGTTGTTTTAGAGTGAAAAGAAAATGGTTCTATCATTATCCTATCAATAAATTTATGTGACTATTTCGGTAAATTCAAAGTGATCCTTGGACTTTAAGGAAAAAACAAAACAACCACTTAAAACCTGAAATAAAAGTTTTAGTACGTTTAGTGCTTATAATGTGAAAACCACTCCAATCTTATATATCTGGCTGGAGTATTGAGAAAATAGGTTTTCGAATATTTCCAGTCACTTGCTTTGTTCCTGTAACGGCTAACATGAGCCCTGTTTGGTTTGATTGTTGTTATAATCAGGAAAACAGAAGGTGCTTGAAGAGTTCTTTTCAGCTACATTTTAAAATATATTGCACAAATGGTAAACTTGTAAAATACGGATCATTATGTGTTACGTGCGTGTCCTGTAAGCCAGCATGGATATCACATTGACACCGTCCGTCAGTGACCGAAATTATTGCTAATTACAGCAGACAACGACACAAGCAGCTGGGAGACAGCTACTTTATCTTGTGTTGTATCGGCTCTGTGAATCTGTAATTGGGTTTAAGCAATGACAGATATAAAACTGAAAGGATCAGGATAAAAACAAAATACTTCTTTGTGCAGTTCTTAGTTTGCAGTAAAACAGAATGTAGTAATGTTTAGAACAGGACTATAAATTCGCAATTGAAAAAAGCCACAGATATTATAAAAAACAAACAGTTGAGATTTTGGAAAAGATTGGTTTAGATCGGGTTATTCAAAATGTCCAACGTATTCGACGAAATAATAAATGCTGTTTCGACAGAAACAAATTTATTTATTAGAAATGGAAGTAATAGCAGTACCGTAATGCCGGCGGTGCTCACCACTGAAAAATCGTCGGCTGAAATAATACAGGGTAAGATGAATATTGCTCAATATTTCATTTGTCCTACACTACTGGTGCTTGGAATTTTCGGCAATCTTTGTACAGTCTTGACAGTTTCTCACCATCAGTTCCGCCAAATGACGTCACGATATATATTATACGCGCTAGCTGCGTCCGATTCTTTACTTCTGCTAACAACTCCCTTTAATCAACAATTCATGCTGAAAATCTGGAATCAAGATGTAAGGGCCTTCTATGACGCTGGATGTAAATCATTTTTTGTCGTGTACAGGGTAGGCAAGATGTCATCCTCTTGGTTCATTGTGCTCATCGCAGTTGAACGCTTTGTGGCTATTCTGTTTCCGTTGGAAGCAAGGAGATTCCTCACAAAGGCAACATTATCTGTAGCCATTTGTTTAATCTATATAGCCATGTTCACTATCACTGGAATTTGGACATTTTCGACCGACGTTGTGAACGGAATGTGCATGTCAGATGTCACGACTGTTAATACCATCAGACTTCATAAATCCTTCGTTATTGTCGGAGCGACGTTCTATTCTATTGCTCCAATGATAATTCTTCTCACCTTGACGCCTCTAATTGTTGTAAAACTGTGCCGAAGCCAGCGCAAGAGGCAGGTGCTACGTCATAGCAACGTAGAAAGGTGCGCGAAGGAAACTTCTCGCGTGACTGTAATGTTAATTGGTGTTGTAGTCACTTACGTCATTTGTGTGACTCCCATTACACTTGTTCTGATTCTTACGTTTTGGACAAACGAACCTTTCTTCAGCTCACAAAAGACGGAGTACATCATTCTCGCCGGAGTTGCCATGTCTTTTGAACAAGTCAACCATTCAAGTAATTTCCTAGTGTACGTCATGTGCTGTCGGCAGTTTCGGCATAGATTCTTTCGGATGGTAGGATTCGTGCGGAGGCGGAGGTTAAGGGCAGAGAGCTCGTCTTTTGGTACAATAAGTGGACAAGAGCTGCATACTGGTGGAATAGAAATATCTGGCGTGTTTATACCAGAATCTCGATATTTGCGCCACGTTCAATAGGAATTTAGACATAAACAGTGTCGATGAGAAACAAAACTATTGTAATTGGCATATAGACGGGTATTTTGTTTATACTTTGTAGTTTCTTAACATTTCATATGAGATCATAAAATTATATTCAAACATTATACAGCAGAAATTACGTAGTAAGTGACTAATGAAAATTAAATTGTGTTCTTGGCGAGACCTCTTAAACACGATACGTTGGAAATTATAATTGTGCGGGGGAACATATATTTATGTAGAGACACAAACGTATATGGTTTTGTTTCCCTTGTAAAAGTTGTTAAAAGGTTTATTTATGTAAATATAGTAATTTTCATTTAAATAGAAATACACGTATTTGTTTTGCATTTAATGTTTTACTTGAAGGTAAGCTTTCTATTTTATGTATATGAAGGACAGTTTCACCTCGTGTAGAAATTTCTTAATTTGATTGAACCTTAGTGTTTCGTTTTGCAAAAAATGTCCAGATGTTAAACTCCTTCCACGCTGACAGTAAGCTATTAGGTCATTGCATCCAGTTCTGATCTTGATCAGCATGTAAGTACACTTAACTTAGTCATGATCTTCATTGTTTGATGGCAAATATTTAAGTCTAGTTTCTTTTACATGTAGCTAATCTTGATCATCTTGTTGATCTAACACAGGAAACGGAAACAAACTGCACATTGCAAAAACAGGGTTTATATATATATAAGATCGTCTTCGTTTCGGAGGACCAAGGCGTAATATTGTAAGATTTTAGAAAATGTCGCTGTTTTCTCAATCGAACACGGCTATCAAAGACAAGAAGCTTTTAAGGAAAATGATATGAATGCTTTGGGAATGCGTTTTACGGGAATATAGTACTATACAAAGAAATTTAGTGAACTTTAGGCGTATGTTTAGTTTCTGGAATATGATTTGTTACTACTGCACTAACATTTACTAAGTAAATTCATGCATTCGAGTAATGAATCTTAATGGAGGCGAATGGGCCGTTTTTCCTGTACAAACGTTCAAGCTGTGCCTATTTAGTTTCTGAAAAATCACATTATATGAAGTAAAAATTTAAACAAATATCCATGGAAATGAAGATAATAGAATAAAACCAAACTTAAATACGATAAATTTAAATCTACAAAATATATCTGATAATATATACGTTGATTTATCTCTGTAATAGTCTCCTACAGTGCCCGAATGCATAAACAAGGAGTAGATTGCGTGGTCGTAAACGGTCTGCGCTGGCGCAACTAATTACTAAAAGTAATTTTAAGCCGAGTGCATAAGCGAGCGCGCCAATCGTAGATACGCACGAGTAACGACTGCACATATTTCTCGTGCATAATCATTGCATTCCTATGCATGAAATTTCATTAAAATTTGTTAAGATCTGTTTTAAATAATGTTTGTACTAAAATGTATTTCTAAAATTAAAGTGACATTATGCGCATCTTACTGCACATAGTGTATTTTGGTGACAGTTTTATAAAAGCAATTTTTGGTTGCTGTGCATTTAAATGTGTTAAATTAATGATTATGCCGCATTAGCATTTGAAGTTAGTGCTTTAGAAATAAAAAAAATCGGACTGATAAAATGATAGTTGATTTTGTCGTTGTTGCTGTTGGTAGAGATTTAGGCAGTGGAAGGGAAGCAACTCCTGCATGCAGTTGTTTTTTTCTTACATTGACTCTCCCAGTCAAAATAAGGAAATCAATATTTGGAAAGTTATTATTTCATACTGGTAGCGGGAAGTGTTTGTTGAATTGGGTTGAAAGCTATTATTTCCTCTACCCTTTTGTATACACACCTACTTCAGCTGGATTTTTACTTGAAAAAAATGCGCATAATGTCACTTTAAGAATTGTCTGTTTTATATAAAACAATAGCAACATGTCTAGGAACATTAAAAATTCCATAGATTTAAAACTCATAACTCTTTTGAAATACACTCAAAACTGAGAACAAAGACCACGGATGGGAAGCTAAAAATGTGGTCTGTGTTTACAGGTGTTTATATTATGATTGACTATGGTATCCCTGCTGGTTTTTATTGACATGGTGGTCTTTATTCGGCGGTGGTCTTTAACAGAAGTTTGTAGTTGCAAAATGTAACTAGAATTATTAGCTCTTCTTAAATCATTCACAGTTCGAAATAAAATCATTATATACACTGTATTTAGTCGTACAAAGAAAATACAGTGTTTTATAGCTGAACTGTAACATAAATTGCGTCTTGCTGTTAAGGATAACACAAAAGCGAAGATGACAAAAGCCAGGCCTTGGTCAGGCCACTGCACGGATTTTAGTTTTTATATCTTATTTGATTTTAAGTGGTTCGGTGGAAGATAGTGTTTAGAAATCACTGCTTTTGTCTGTTGAATGGTAGACCAGTCGGTCAGTTTGCTTGTTGCACAATATTTTGTACAATGCACAGTTAACTCAGATAGCGAAACTCCGGAAATAAGTAAAAACAAATTCTGGAACCGATTTAATTTAATCTTTATAAAATAAAAAAATGCTTAATGGATATAAGATACTATAGGTATACGGAACACATTTAACTGGTCTCAAGGAGTTCGTTATATAGGGAGTTTACTTGAAGCTCGGACTTCTTCAAACGTTTTCTTTAGATCAAACAAATTACATGTAAGTACATGTAATCAGTAGCTGTTATAGGTCTGAGTATACGCTTTCCTTTCATAGACTGATTTATATGTCTCTAGAATTAGCCCTTGTACCCGGTGTCCATAACCCTGAATGATCTATAGATGTCTTGACATCGTCTCGATCAGTTGAAATCTTTTCATTTGCCGTTAAGGCTTTCATGAAAGACAGAACGGAAACGATTTATAGCCGAATGTTGCCTTACCCTCAAACCGAGCCGGATGAAACGGGAGTTCCGTTTATCGGTTTGATATCTTGATTTTTTTCAAAAATCGAGTAGTTCAAGACATATAACTGTAAAGCTATATGACAGACAGACGGGCAAACAGATGGACACCCATGACAAAACCATATGTCTCCAACATAATATTACACCAAAAATATTGCCTTTACTGATATTTGACATGATAATCTATATAGGAATTCAAATACGCTATAGTTAGCCTACTCCATAGCAGTCGTGACTTTCAGTGTGCTAGATTTATTACTTCACTTACGCTACGTCTCGTTTATGCACTTTGATTAAATTTTGCGACCGTTATCTACGCTCTAGATAAGCCGGACGTAGGCCTACGACCGCTTTATGC
Organism: Saxidomus gigantea; assembly: GCA_032359765.1. Taxonomy (NCBI): domain Eukaryota; kingdom Metazoa; phylum Mollusca; class Bivalvia; order Venerida; family Veneridae; genus Saxidomus; species Saxidomus gigantea. The sequence continues at coordinate 7,738 of JAUMHA010415554.1, forward strand.
ACTCGAATGACAGAACGGAAACGATATATAGCCTAATGTTGCCTTAACATTGAACAGAGCTGGATGAAACACGAGTTCTTTACATCGGACTGGATATTTTAAAAAATGTTCAAAAACCTCCGAGTAGTTCAAGAGATATAAGTGTAAACGCTATATCACAGACAGACGGACAGCCATGACAAAACCAATGTCTCCAACAGACAAGGTGGAGCAAATTTACACCTATGATCATTGCCTTTTCTGGTACATGTATTTGACATTATAACGAATATAAAAGATCAACTGCGTTATAGTTACGTCTACTCTACAGTAGTCGTGACTTTCGTTCAGATTTACTACTTGACTAACGCTACGTCTCGTTATCTCCAAAGTGCCAGAGTGAGCTATTAGGATCGCTCACCGTCCGGAGTCCGTTGTACGTCGTCTGTTCACATTTTCCTTTAAACGCATCTTCTTTGAAACCACTAGGTCAATGTTGATGAAACTTAGCAATGATGTTCCTTGCATGAAGCTCTATCGTAATGATTCATATAATTCCATTGCATGAAGAAATCTGGTTGCTATGGCAACGGCAAGGAAAACTTTAAAAATCTTCTTCTCAAGAAAAAGAATGCCCAGATCTTAGATATTTGGCATGTAACATTGTCTAATGGATCATGATCCAAGGTCAAAATTGATATTTACATAGGATAATATAGGAAAAACTTCAAAAATATTCTCTGAAACCACAAGGCATAGAGCTAAGACATTTAGCATTTGGCTTTACCTTGTGGACCTCTACCAATGCTTTTCAAATTAAAAATCAAGGTCAAAAGTGACACTGACCGGGAGTCACTTGATTTTACCAAGGCTATTATAGGAAAAACTTAAAAATCTGCATCTCTGAAACCAGACCTATAGCTTAGATATATGGCAAGTAGCATTGCCTAGTAGTCCTCTACCAAGATTGTTCAAATCATGACCCTCAGGTCTAAATTGACCCTGCCCGGGTGGTCACTTGATTTAACTTAAGTTATATAGGGAACACTTTAAAAAAATATTCTTGTCGAGAACTGCTAAGCCCTATGAGCTTAGATACTTGGAATATAGCAAAATGAAGTTGATCTGCACCAAGCTTGTTTAAATCAAAACACCAAGGTCAAAACTCGTTCTGCTATTGACCTTGTATTTTAGTCAACGGTAGCCAGATGAGCGATATACGGCCATATTGGCCCTCTTGATTCTCAAAGTCTTCTTACCATATTCCGGGAACATTTTCTGTGACAGGAAACAAATACCTTGTTACGCAACATGGATGACAATTTTTATTCTAAATTATTTTGAACCTCAATGAATCGTTTTGTATATCTGTAGACTATGTTAAAGCAACGAATGTTTTTTTTAAATCTTGTTCGTTTCTAATAATACTCGTATATGTATTTTTCAACTCCGTACACATCAATTGTTACAATTCATACACGTATGTTGAGAATCAAATTGCCTTAGTAAATATATTTACAATGTACATAAGCTATGAATTTATCCAGAAGTGGACAATTTCTAGAATTCGATTTGGCGTATTACAATGTACCAGTATTATATCGTTTATTTTATGGAGAATGAAGACACTACTAGGAGGTACAAACAAATCTAGAATCTACATGTTTTCTCAGAATTTGAGTTCTTTGCGCTATTTTTAATACCAAAATTATTTACAGATCAATTATTAAAATATTATTCATATTTGCAAGAACACAACTAATGTAGATCAAGATTTAAGATACAAAAAGAATCACACCCCGCAATCAACCCCCTCCCCCCAAAAACAACAACAAAACAACAGCACGAGAAAAGCAGCAAGTGATTAAACACGCAAATGAAATGCCTACTTTTGTCGCACTTGCATAATGAGTTCCCGGCCCTAATCTTCGATAAATTTAAATAACCGCAAAACATCTTAAAAAAAAAAAAATCAAAATATTGAAAGGATTGCCGACAAACCTGGAAGAAGCTCTACCTTAAGTTCCAGCAAACATCGGTAAATAAGCAAAATAATACGTATTGTAGGTCTGTAAAACATTCATAAACACTTGTTTAATTATTTTTGGAGCGAGTTATTATTAAACATAGTGATATGTGTACGTGCACACGTGCGTAAAGGAGACATTTCTCATATATGTTCTTCCAGAAAATCTTATTTGTTTATTATTTTACATACATTCAGGTCTTTGCTAACATTTAGAGACAATACTTTGCTCGTTGTAGGGAATGCTCCTTTAAATGGAGCGTGCTAATTTGTATTGAGGTCAATGTCACAGTGTCCTAATTAAAAAAAATATTAAACTTTAATTAGACATGTACACGAATGCCATATTTTTTATAATTTGCAAACCAGATTTTAGCCTAGATTATAGTTACGGTAAAATGGTTACAATAAAAAGCTAGATGTTACTGTTTCTGACGGCCTAGGTTTCTAAAATAATAAGAAGCTTTTTATTTATTACAAGATCAAAGATTAATGTCATCTTGTGCAGGAGCATCACGAACCGTGTTAAAAGAGTTTTGATGTTTCTAGCATTGTAACAAGTATATCTATTGGACGAATGTTACCAGATACAAAGTGAATCTAACATGTTCATGAGTTGTGAATAAAAAATCCCACCCGAGGGTCGAGATACGTCGAAAAACGAGGCTCTGTCGAGTTTTTTGGACGTATCTCAATCCGAGGGTGGGATTTCCTTATCCACAACTCAATGGACATAGTAGATTTATTTTCTCACCGTTTAAATCGCATTTTCACACACGTAAGAAGGAATAAGTGCAAATACAGGATGGGGAT